>JABWIB010008712.1:16576-35552 GCA_016617825.1 Platyplectrum ornatum | reverse complement strand
GGTCACTTAATATAAAAGCTGCTTTGTTATGTTTATAAAGAAAGATATAACAGTAGCATAGAAATATGTGTGTTACCTCAGGAATGAACTCTCCCTCACTATTGATACTAGTTATAGATTTCTGACGGGCAATTTGCTGCTGTTCATCGGGCACACTGCCCGGAGGGGGAGAGCTCCGTCCGGTGTGCAGGGATCCTGTGCGGAGACAGAAGATGGCACACTGATCATTTGTGAACTAATNTGAAAAGTAGGACATTTATTAAATGCATGGAAACCAATGAAATAATAAGTCCTGAAATGATGCCCATTCTCCTATATTCTGGGTTTTCCCATTCTGTCCNGCCAAACCTCGTAATTCGCACATGAGAGACTAAACAATGGATGCATAGTAGAGCTCCCTCAATCCTTGCTGACCTATCTATCGGGTACATTAATCATTGGAGGAATGTTTATTCAATTCCTATACTTTAATTACTTTCCAACAGACAAAACAACTTTATTAAGGGCAGCTGTCCAGCAGATAGCTTACATTNAATGACATGACCCTGGATGCAACCCAACGTGTAGCTTTTTCTACTAGATAAGGGCAAACTGCGGGTTCCAGGTGGTGTCTAACTACGAGTCCCAGCATGCTTTAACTGCACAGACATAGTTGANAAAGAAGGGCAAAGCATGCTGGGACTCGTAGTTTGACAACACCAAGAACCTGCAGTTTGTCTACCCCTGCCCTAGATAAAGATACTGGAGAAGAAATGAATAGTTACAGTCATTGTTAGATGGCGATAATAATGATGACATATTAGCTAAAGCTGGTCACACAATACTGCATGAGCTAAGGAAATGGCACAGAAACTGGTACCGGCCGAAAACCGGTAATTTTCCCAGACTTGTACTTACCGGTGGAACACTTCCTGGTCTTCCCTGAATCTTTATACAAAGAGCCCAGTATATCTCCCATGGACTTTGATATCCTCATTTCATGGTGTTGCCTTGGTCCGATTGGCTGGAGGTACTGTGAGTGACAAGACAAGACCAGGTTAATGAAACTATTAGTGAGTCTCTGAGGTCCATGGTAAGGAATTAAAGTCTTAAGAAATGAGTTTCCTGGACATTTTAATTTCAGGTTTACTCTTCGATGTGGGAGATGTCCCTTTAGTTACTTATTGACTACACTGTTATATTGGCTNCCAAATATAATCTTGCAAATACAATTGGCAGCTATAAAAAGGTGATGCACTCCATTAGTTATTGTTCACAAATGTATTAATATGGATTAATTAATTAGTAACTAACTACTAGCAACTATTTTCTCACACCCTCCAACATGACCCTTCCACCAGGTACACAATACCTGAGCTTCCAGCTGTCACTCACTTGGAAAATAAGTAAATCCTTTTCCTATGCCGCACAGGTGGTAACCATATTAACTAATAGTTGGAAGCTCAGAGAACAGAGAACAGAGAATTTTGTACGTAATGGAATGGGTCATGGAGGGTCTGCTTCATACTATATTGAATATTTGTTCAACAAATAAAATAGCTGTTTNCGCTGTATTAAAGCTATGGATGCATTTTTACCATACCCTCCACATATATGAAATCAGTACAGTTGGAGGGTATGTTTTGCTAGCAATTGCAACAANAGATATTTTAAATTAAAAGATATATTAATAAAAGATTGACAGGTTTCCTGTAAACCCACTAAGGTAATTAAATANAACCTACTTACTATGTTTTTACTTGGTGCTTTAACCACTATCTTCAAATTCTTTTGAGAACACAAGTCCATGTTTTCTAAGGCTTTGTCCAAGTCATTTTGATACTTGAGGGGGACAAGGAGCTGTAAGCATACATGACAGATAGTTATCAATCAATTTAGAATTTAACATCATCATTTTATAGTGATCTATTTTCTATTTACANTCATCAAGCACATTGCATCTTCTGAAGTATATTTTTACACCACCAGGGGGCACCCAAACTCACATCTATTCAACAATTCCTATACAGTATGGCTAATATGACTATTGTATTATAGCTATTATAGACAATTACAAACCAGGTACTACAATGTGGAAAATGTCTTCAAGTGCCAAGATAACTATCCCTGCCCTACTGCCAAAATATGCCACAAACTGCAACTAAGGAGCAATAAAATCCTCAAAAGAAAACAGATATTTTATTATTCCATGTGTTGCTATTAATAATACAAGACAAATAGTTACTGCAAATCTGTTTAATAATCCAACTGGCAACAGATGCAGCTATTTAGCTTATTGTATGTAATTTTTATAAGAAATCTGTCATATATTAGTACTGGAATTATAATTCACTAGCAATGAATGAAATCACTTTAACAGTTACCTGTACAGTCTGTGGAGATTGGGAGTTTGGGAGTAACAGTAAAAGAGGTGCAATGAGAAGGGGTCAGATTTAAACTGTACACATAGAATATCAGTGTAATGCTGGCCATACACTAGAAGGATTATTGCTGNCAGCAGGAGGTGGTCAATNATCAGGTCCCGATATCAGCCTCACACACTGCAGCTATAATCCATGTTTACTGGGCCTGGGTACTGAGATTGACAGGAGGCTCTTGCAGTCGATTGGCTGCATAGATCTCCTGTGTGGCACCTCTACCTCCAGGCTGGAGTTTCCCTGTCTGTAGGACTCTCTTGCAGAGTGATGAACTTCTATTACTGTATTATTGCTGTACTTCCGACAGACGTTAAAACTCCGGTCACAGGGATGAGGGACACCCACACACNATAATAGATCGTCCCCTTTGGGCGATAATAAATAGGAATTACAACTAATACCCCATTAACACAGACTACCCTGGTAAATCTGTTTTTAACGAGCAGGATTGTTAGCTGTGTATCTGAATTACCCTGGTAATTAACCCTGTTCNGAGTGGGTGCAACCCTGGAGAAGTCTTCTAATTGGGAATTAGAATTAGCATTTCTTTGGTGTAGAAGAGAGTTATAGGGGCTGATTCAGCCCTGCTTCTCCGCCAGCCAGGCGCATGCGCAGATCACCACAAAGAATCTTTGCCCTTGCGAGTCCGCCATATGGAAATGAGAAAAGGGGCCTTTCCACACCCCTTTTAGCAGGGCTGCTAATTAGAAGCGCAGCCTGCACCATGTCTGGACAGAGCCATAGAGGCAGGTAATGTCCTATGGATGCAGCATCCGGAGCCTCTGCACTTTTTAGGTTAGCACAGGGATGCGCTAACCCTACNCTCTATTCAGAGTTGCACTTTTGCAAGTGCAACTTTGGATCAGCCCCATGTTTTTAACTACATTTATTTAAAATAAAATTAACCTCATATGAACCTCTGACATTTGAACAAAAGGAACTTTAGTTATGAATACAGATAAAGAACATTTTAAAATATATACACTATATAAAAGTGAAGACCAGACATCCATTATAGAAACTCCACAGCCATGTGTGCAGACATATGCTGCCAATTTCACTGATACAAGGAAAAACATGACTCTTTAGTTTTGCAACACCTAGGCCTACCTTATCTAAACAGGGAGATTGAAAAGTGGGGATGTTCTCCATAGCAACCAATCAGATTCAAGCTTTCAGGTTCTTTTTACATAATGTAGAATGTTATTGGTTGCTATGGGCAACATCCCCCTTTTCANTCTCCCTTCTTAGTAAATTTAAGCCTTGGCATGGCAAAGGTTACCTGTGACTGTCCCTGTGCCTTATGAAGGTCTTTCATTCATATCACGATCGTCGTATCCATGACTGTTAAGTAAGTAACNGGTTTGATTGTACATTGGTGCTGTGTATAGTCAGGACCCTCTAGAACAGGCCTTCGCTTGGAGTATAAAATGTTTTCCCCCCTTGTGGCACCTCTCTANCCAGTACTGCAATAAACTGGGTGTTCAGCCAGATACTGTCTAACTATTTGTGTTTACATGCAAGTGGAACACATTTCTATGGTTGAGTTTATTGTCCTTGGATCTTGGCCACTGCAGATTGTCGTATTTGGAGGAGCGACAGGAGTGGGCGGAAGTTTTGGGACAAAGAAAATAATGTAAAAGAGAGAGAAAATATGGCTTTGTTTTTTTGGCATGGATGCATATACAAAAAGACGCGTTCCATCACTGCTCACCCTTCAGCTGCTGAAGAGAAATGCCCAGGAACCGTACCAGTGCAGCGTTCTCTCTGACCTGCTCTAAAATGACTATTTCTCTATTTATTTCTGTACATATTTATTTATTTCATCATTGATCCTTACATGATGTTATGTACGGAATATTAAGCACATATCATAATCATTATCTTGCCACAATTACCTACTTAGCACTCTTTGCGCTCTCTCTCTCTCTCGCCATTGTGTAAGTGCAAATCTAGATCATCTCCATATACTGTTNTGTATTATGTGTGTTGAGTTGCTTACGGTATATAAAAGAAACTTTGCATTAGTGCAACTGGCAAAAATAAAGGTCAGNAATAATGCAGTTTCAGACTGTTGTGATTTAGACTATGGCGTGAGTTGAATCACATAGTAAACATAATGCAGGCACCATAGTAACCAAACAGTTTGTTATGGAGTGCAGCGGGTGGTGTGTCAGACATTCCAGCTTAAAATGTTTCTCCCAATGGATCAGATCCAGACTTTAAGTACTATTAACTTACTCAAGAGCAGTGCCAGGGAGCGAAAGGGAAAAGGGGGCAGCTGTGACAGGCCCCAAGCTTCAGGGAGCCCTGTTACTAGTGTTATCACTATTGAGGGGGGCCCCCAAAAATCGGGGTGTACCGGGGCATCAAGATTTCTGTTGCCGGCCCTGCTCATAAGTGGGTAAAACCATTATGAATTGCAGGGGGGGTATAATGAATGTCAGTGTTTGCATGCTGGGAGAATACTTTATTGTTGCATGTTGCACACAGATACTGACCAGCGTTACTGTTACACTGTTATTACACTTGTGCTGGAAACATTATTTCTCAACTCAGAATTAATTCAATTTGCCTCCCCTGCAATTCAACATGGTTTTGCCCACTCTTTTGATTGGAACAATTTATCTTAAAGTGTATGCCCAGCTTTACTGTGCACATCTTCTACAAAATTGGAAAAAAAAAATAAAACACACATATTGTATACTAAATATGTTTTAATATATGGTTATTAGTAATACTTAAAAACAAAAATATAAATCAGTAAAGATCTATCAAGCTACAAAGTATAAATATTTGTAAACCCTAAAAATATGCCTTATATAATGATACAATCTGTGGACATGAATAAGGATACCGCCTTTCCAGTCCTGGCCACATAGCATGAATTGATCTCTTGGGTAAATAACATTTTTTTTTAAAATGATTTATTATTTCTCTTATGCCGTAATTTGACGCATAATAAATAACTTTCTGGGCAAAGCTGAAGCTTCTTTTTTATCCAAGATCTCAAATTGTATTGTCTCTAATCATCTATGTAAACACATTGTTATGATGGAATCTAAATACTATATTGTTATGGTAAAACTATCATTCTACAGCTAAGACCCTCTGCTCTGTATATTTACTTCCCTTATTTTCAAGATTATTACCATGATGTGTGAATGGAAATTCAGTGTTACGTTAGTGATGGTAACAGTTAGTGGAATATACTATATGTGATCTGCACATAACTAGGCTCCAGGGACAGATGTTACATTAATTGTAATGTGAAAATAAACATGTCCATACAAAAAGAATCACAATAAACGTATATACAAGGATCACAAGGACTATTTTATATACAATTTTCCTAGTTTTTCCTTTCCCTGTAATTCCTTAATTTGGATTGTATTACCCTTTTCACACACTGATTACACGAGACATCGAGACATTCAATCAAAACGTACAATGACTATCCAGACTTAAGAGCAATGGACTGGATTCAGACCTACATACTATTGAACTTGCAAGCAAGCGGGCAAGACCATGTTGAATTGCAGGGGAGTCAATTTCATTAGTTGAAATAGTATAATAACAGTGTAACAGTAATGCTGGTCAGTATCTTTGTGCAAAATGCAACAATAAAGTATTTTTCCTGCATGCAAACACTGACATTCATTTTAACCCCCCCCCCCCTTGCAATTCAACATGGTTTTGCCCACTCGTGAGTAAGTTCAATAGAGCGAAAGTCTGGATCCAGTCCAATGAAACTACTGATAGCCCCTGGCTGTAGGGAGTAGGTGCCTGGGTGACAGCAGGAAAGGGTTATACAGTGCCACTACATAACACAAGTATCACAAGTATTCTATCAGATGGGCTCTGTCTGAGGGCATTTTCTAGTCAGGTCTTCACACCTCAATAACTAGGACAACATACACAATGTGAAACTTGAAATGGGATAAGTAGTGGCCTGCATTGAATCCCATTATTATATGATTGTATGTCACCTACCGCCCATTAATGTCAAAATACGATTTATCAAAACTCCACTTTATTCAAGCAGTTCTATTCTTTGCATTACATTCATTGATCTGAATTCTGCTTCTACACAGCTGACATGTGAGGGATAACATACTGTACCTTTTCTCTCCATTGTATTCAAACTTGATCCTGGCGTCCTGCTGATGAAAGAAATACATATCAGTCAATTACATGTCTATAGGTAGATCTGAGATTATTACAGCTGGTGTTTTGAATAATTAAGCACATGAAACAGGTTAATGATTGTCATTATAATTATGACGTGTACCCAGCAGGCGAACATTCCCTGAGAGATGACTTTACTCTCATCCCTACTTAGAATGAGGAAGGTGAGTAAATCTGGATAGAATGGTTGTGCATCAGGAACAATAGCGATTGACAGGCTGNCATCTTATAAAATCAGTTTAGTATAAAATGAAAAAATAACAGCTCAATATTTGAATAATATTTATAAAGACAGAGTGCCTTGTACACTATAGATATGATGTGTATGCGCGACAAATGTGTAAATATGGATCGCACACTCACACTCTGCTGCCCCCTGTTTAGTGTCACATCTATCTATCTGTCNTCAGTGTGTGCATGCAGGGAGAATACTTTATTGTTGCATGTTGCACACAGATACTGACCAGTGTTACTGTTACACTGTTATTACACTTGTGATGGAAACATCATCTCTCAACTCTAATACTGATTGCAATTAATAAAATGTTCCTCCCCTGCAATTCAACATTGTTATGCCCACTTGTGAGTAAGTCGTGAGAACCTTATTAGTATGTAAAGTCTGGGGGTAAATTTACTAAACAGGGATATTGAAAAGGCTGGATGTTGCCCATAGCAACATTCAGATTCACGCTCACATTCTCCAGTTTGTAAAATGAAACTGAGAGCTTAAATCTTATTGTATGGGCAACATCCACACTCAGTGTCTCTACAATCTCCCTGCTTAGTAAATTTAGACCCAGACTTTACATACTATTAAGGTTCTCACGACACACACACACACACAAAATCTATATACAAAAATGGAAATTTCTCGCCACTCCTTCATGGAAAGGTGAAAGATGTGGGGACACCAATGTCATTTGTCACCCAGGGCAGTAAAATGCTTAGTTACAGGCCTTGGTTGCTATGGGCAAATCTCCACTTTTCCAACCCCACACTTTAGTAAACATAGACCCTGGCGTACCCAAGGTTTACTTTTACTGCCTCTGCCTTATACAGTGTTATTAGATTGTATCCCAAACCTCAAAGATACCTGCAGATATCATTTGTGTACATAATGTATTATATTTGTCAATAATATTAAAAGATCACATTAGACCGTACACTTGCTGGTCTTTTTCTTCTGTCTTATAGGTCGCTAACAATATATTNGGACAGCTGTCAGTGCAGGGGTTAAGGCTAAGTTACACCAGCTGTATTATTCAGAGCTGAATAAGAGCAGATAGCAGAAACTTTCTCTTTCCTCCTCATAGACAGAGAATGAGATTATGGAAACTTCAGGCTTTTATGTTCTCGGCTTTCAGACAAGTTGTAAATACATGAAATTCTTCAGGCCTCCCACACAACAGTGATTATTTTCCAATCAAGACACTGAGGTGTGTCACTGGGACGCGAGCAGGCTGCTAGACCAGCCATGTTTANGCTCTCAGTGGCTTTATTATAGGCTTAAGTGACTGTATTCATGCTAGGAGGTATTGGGTAACTGGACACTNGGGCGTTCACTTCCATCTCCCATGCTGGCCATATGGGGGCATGGGAGTATGAATCCACGTCAGTAGCTCAAGAGATCCCACAGTCTTGGATTTTAGGGATAAAAAATAGTATAATTAGGTTGTTATCATGATTACTGATAGATTGTATACTTATACAAATGTGTGTACAACTTTTTCTGATCATAGTTCGTAGGCATGTATTTTTACTTCTGTCCAGATTCCCTCCACCCATTGTGACAGTATGGCCTTTTTAGAGACGGACNCTTCTGCTGACATTTTATTATTGAGGAATACGTTTTCTGGTAGAGNTAGCCACTCTAATGGGTGGAGCTATTACAGGACACACCCCTACGGTGCAGCGCCTTAATAGTGCTATCACAATCACACTGATTGTAACTATACTGATATAGAAGTCTGTCACAGCACAATATACACATGCACGGTACCAAACCCTGTGCATATCACCTTTATATTTAAAGTAGTGAGAATTGTCCACGCTGTGTGACAGTTCNATGGTGTTCCAGCCTATTGGAAGTCATCCTCCTGGGAGTCATTCACCTTCCTCTGCACAGTTTATATGATAGATTGAATCAGTCTTATACAAAGCCACATCTGAACAATCCTCATTTCTCCTGCTATTGCCCAATGTAACATGACACAATACTACGTGGGGTGTGCCAGGTGACAGACAGATTGGTGTGACACATACAGCAATTGATTGATGGTTCTCTTTAGGACGTTTAGGTGTTTAAGTTTNCACTTTATTTAGGCAATAGTGCTGACTTTATGAGCAGATAAGCATCTGGCCTAAACCATGTTAAAGTGCCAGGGGAGGCAAAGTTNGAATATGCAAATAATTCTTCTGGAGTGGCTTCTCGTGGCACACTCCTGAAACCCGCCACTCCCGGAACACCTTTATCTTGTTTGCAGCAGCCGGGATAGGAATGTATTTCTGGGAGNGAAGGGCATACTGTAATGTACAGTATAAAAAGAACATTTGAATCGTGACACAGGTGAGAGCCAGCTCACTGCTGGCAGAACGCTTGTTCCCACTCTCAATGTTTTCCTAATTGCATTTTCCATCTAATTTGCGCATCTGGCTGTACATTCTGTAAACCTCTGTGACGACGGCCTGATGTGCACCCACTTTCCTGCAGAACTGTACATTTCTATAAATAAGCGTTGGTGTGTAAAATGGGTTTCACTATATTTTAAATGCATTTATTTTTTCATTTCATATTTGAATTAATAACAAATTCTGAATTTAGCTTTAATTATTCTACAGCAAACCTGCAATGGCCAGACAACAGACAGAACAACGCATCTCATACATCATACTATATAAGCTCAATAAAATGCAGAATTTCCAAATACAATGTGAAGTATCCCTTAGTTTACGTTTATTTTTTTGCTTTAGAAAGATTTTTTAAAACTTTATAATTTCCTGTGTCACTTCTGCACCAAGTATTATTTGTAATTTCATGGAAAAGTTATCACACGNGGAAATTGTCTGTTGTTATACTAAAGGCGGTATGAGTCTGCTTCTAGTAATTCTACTGTTATACCCTGTTCACACTGCACCATAAACCTGGGTTATTCCCAGGTCATGCCAGGACAACCAGGGTCAAACAGTAGTATGAACCTGGGAATAAAGTAGGGTTATTGCCGGGACTGCAGTGTGAATGGGAAGACTAAGGATATTGCTGTGCCTGCAATGTAAACGTGGTTATAGAGAGATAGAGGTAGTGCAGTGGATTCTAAAAGGTTTAAATGTAAGGCACTATCAGGATCGCAAATATTTTATATTTCAAGGTGTCCCTAAGTCATCTTGAATGCACTGGACGCATGGCGAGTACATTTTCCATAATATGTTCCACTAAACTGTTACATGCTATAAACATAAGAGCGTAAGAGTAACTAAACATGAATAGCATGGAGCAGAGAAGGGAGATGGGTGAAAGGTCATTATAGGCTAAATGGACCAAGTGAATTATATCTGCTGTCACTTTCTATGTTTCTGTGTATGTTTCACTTGCATGGCGTTAAGCACAGTAAGGTTGTGCAGTAATATTTATGGGCTGGATCCAGAAATTCAGTCTTCACGCAATCATAGGTTACTATATCTGCAATCGCTGGCCTGCATTATTCACACATCAATGCATGGACCAGTGGTCAAAGTGGAAATTTAGAAGTGGGGGTGTGGACATTCAGAAGTGGTGGTATGGAAACATAGGAAATAATGGAAGTCAATGGAGATTTTAAATTTTTCCATTACAACAGTGGGAGAAGTGCCGGTATGTCATACCCCCGTATACACCCCCACTTCGAGCCCTGNCTGGTCAGTATCTGTGTGCAACATGCAACAATAAAGTATTCTCCCTGCATGCAAACACTGACATTCATTTTACCTCCCCTGCAATTCATCATGGTTTTTTCCACTCTTGAGTAAGTTGTGAGTAAATCAATAGTGAATAAGTCTGAATGTGGTCCATCTTGGACACTGCATAGATATTTGCATTTATTAATTTACGTGTTTGCTGCTCTGTTGATTGATTGGTCCTTGTAGAATTAAGGGAGTGGAAACAGCCTTTCAGAGCTGCTCAGTAGGGATCCAGTGGACCTGCAGTGTACCTGTGTCTGCTGCTATCACTCGTATGGACTCATGATCCTGTCTTAAAACTTCTGTGCTTTAATTGTGAATGATAGTACAGAGGGGACTTAGCANGCCCTCACTGTGTTATATAGAATAAGGCAGCAACACTTTTGCTTCCCAGTTGATACTGGGGCAGAACNCTGATCAGGAAGATTCAGTGTCATCCTGACAATTTGTAGTACATCTCTGTTGTGTAGTAGGTGTAAGCTAGTAATGAGACATGTCTTTAGTGATTATATATAAGACGCATATGGTAGAAAACATACTAAAGAAAGAAAGTATACTTTACAGCAAAGCATTTTCCTTCCTTTGCTGTACATACATTGTATGTTATCTACAGATATCTAGTTACAGTCAGCAGTGCCACATTCAGAAGGAAGCAATGTGTCAATATGTATACAGCACATATACTGTATGCCTGTGGAGAAATGACAGCAGTTATTCTTTAACCATTATTTATACAGCACATACATATTCTGACACAATTCACAGAGCATATTTAATAATTCCCTAGATCCTATAATATCCTATATAACGCAGATATTGGAGTCTGAAGCCAGCTAATAGTGGACAGGATTCCTAGATCCAATTCTTTTGTAATATGAGATATATATATATCTTTTGTAATAGGAACCCTCACCTTGTATAAATGGACACCACTTCTGCAAACTGAAAATGTCTATCATGTCTATACATCGACTCATGATTGCAGCCCAGCTCTTTAGAAGGCTTTTAAATTGCCATTGATTTGTTGCGTTCTGATCATGTAGAGAAGATGTGTCTGGGTGCAGAGATTGGAAAGACCAGATATGATCCAAATGCATGTGAAATAGGTGGAAGTTAGGTGGAGCTAAGGATACTGTCCAGTATGTCTGAAATGTGAGAGGAAGTTAGAATAGAAGAAGGTAACCCATAAAACACANGGAAAACCCACACAAATGCCAAAGCATGTATTTACTAAAATGGGGATTGGAAAAGTGGGGATGTTGCCCATAGTAACCAGTCAGATTCAAGCTCACATTCTCCAGTGTGTAAAATGAGACAGAGGGCTAGAATCTGATTGGTTGCTATGAGCAACATCCCCACTTTACCAATCCCTGTATTTAGTATAAATTATAAGTATAAGCACAGGAGAATCCATACAAACTCTATGGCCTCTGTTTACTAAACTGCAGGAATGGAAATGTGGAGATGTTACCTATGGCATAAATTCAAGCTTATGTGTAAAATTAAATTGTGAATCTAGAATCTGATTGGTTGCTATGGGCAACATCTTTTCCATTTCCACAGCTTTGTAAATATAGATCCAGGAGAGCTACACACAAATTAAAACTAGGTGGAATTTACCCCATGTTCCCATCACTGTGAGGTTGCCATGTTACCAGTGTTTATATATATATATATATATATATATATATATATATATATATATATATATGTTACTTACTGTTCACATCCACCTTTCATGGAAAGGAATGGAAATTTAGTACCCAGCATTGAACTAAAAATATTCTTTGGTAATTTGAGGTCTCCTATGAGTGATCTTCAGTGGTTGTAAAATAGCCAGTGCATGACTGTGGTTTCCGTGAGAAATAAGGAAAGCTACCATGGTCTGTTCCATAGTGGAAAGTGCTGCCAACTGGACACATTTTACCTCTGTGCATTACTATTACTGGACATTAATATAAAAAGAGGCTTAACATGCCAGAGCTATTAGACATTGATACGTCTCCATCNCACAATCCAGACAAAATAACAGAGTGAGTTTTGGAATTGGTTGGAAATGGTCTGGTCTGGAGGCAAATGTGAATCACTGAAAGAAGCGCTGAACAGGGGCGGCCAGTGCCAAATATTCTCGCCCCAATCTTCAAAGACATGACTCAGAATGATGTACAACGTGGTGAATAGATTGCAGGTGCTAATANGCTTCACAGAGCTGGGGAGGCTTAGAATATGTCATGGTGGTAGAATAGAATAAGTCATAGTGGTCAGTTCATTATTAAATATACTGTACGTTTTTGTATCATGTTTGATGTCACTATAATATGTCATTTCAAGGGAGAGAATTGGCTATTGTAGATAAAATCATAAGGTGCATCCATCGTCTTCCTTCTTCTACCTGTTCTTCTACCTTTTGGCATTTCCTTTCCACTCCCCACTNAGGGGTATGTAAGATGGAAATTAAATGCTTGTCTTCTTTAAGTCAGGGGCTTTGACTTACTGGTCTTTCTTGTTTGGGGATGCTCATAAAAGACAGATCATATGAGATCAGTTATAATGTAAAACGGATGTTTTATTGGTTTGGGCATATTTCCTAAAAGGTTAATTGTTTGTTTAAGAGAGTGTTTAAAGATGGAGTGTTACTATGGATAGACAGGGCTTAATGTCACAAATAAGTTATAAAGCCCTACCCACCCCCAGTAAATCTCTAAATACACTTTTGTAAGACAGGACGTGAGTCAATGATNTGCATTAAATCTCTACCTCAATNCCGAGTGCAGGAAATTTGGGAATTCTGGGAGCAATTTCTGGAGTCTCCCAAACATTGTGGTAGAGTTAGCAACTATGTGTTAGAGGGACGTATTCTGAGATGTTACAGTTTATTCCCGGGGTGACTGTGGAAGTCATGGCAACTTTTTCCCTATTCCCTAAATATTGCACAAACCTGTAATTAACATGCAAATAAATTCATGATACCAAACTGTCACAGGGGACACTTGCACTCTGGTTGTATACAATACTGTTGATTACTGTATAAGCATTACCTCTTAATCCATACACANCTGTAATTAAGGGCATTTCTGAGCCCTGGCTGTAGGAAGTGGGAGGGNATAAAATCCATAACCACGGGTGCCTGGATAGTGCGGCCAGATCCATCTGAAACGTCTGTTCAGGGATCCAATCACATGACAATTGTGGGTCTGTTACTAACTGCATTGTATGTTATTGAATCCAGTGTGTCACCATTAATTCATTCCCCTCTTCTAGGATNATTGAGTTCAAGAGGCCAGTAAAACTCAAGGATGTGCTGCAGAAAGTTACAGATGCCTTTGGGCAAACAATGGACTTGCACTATGCAAACAATGAGGTAATGTGTGCTTTGTTTCACTTGGGTGTCACATCCCATAGCTGCTCCTAGCCTGTGAATGCATGTGCTCACTGGGGTTGGTTCTGCTTAACTTTGCTGAACTTGCCTGTCATTGACTAGAAAGTGACACAAATTCCTGAGAGTTCTTCCGCAGCTTATTATATCTGCATGCACTATTATAGCTGTGACTGCAGCTTATAGAAGTCACCCCTGTTTGCTATTTGCATTGTGATAACTTATGTTTTATTCACTGCTAGCAACCTCTGAGAACACTAATGCTCCTATCTGATAGGACAAAGAGTTTTTTTTAAATAAAACTACTATGTTAGGGTGAACTGGATCCAGAAACTGAATTCTTCATGTTAAAAATACAACTGATTACAAGGTAATACACTGTAATCAGTGGTGCAAGTGAATTTGGTTTCTAGTACCCNGCAGGGCTGAATCAGCCCCTATAACTCTCTTCTACACCAAAGAAATGCTAATTCTAATTCCCAATTAGAAGACTTCTCCAGGGTTGCACCCACTCTCTGAAATAACCTTTCCTCATCCGTTAAGACTATCCTCTACAGCTCCCTTATAACTCATCTATTCACACATGCTTTCCAAGTTTGCCAACATAATTAATATGTTCTACTCTGCTTTTAACCATATTTTGATGATTCTACATAAAAACCTGTTAAGAAATAAATATATTAGAATTCTGTNAAGGAATATACTGTAATATATATGGGTTATATTAGGGGTCTGTATACTGTATATAATGTCATTCCTAAATCCATATATGCCACATATACATTATAGAACTCTAATTTACATACATTTCTCCCCCCGTGCTTTTAACACTGTCAACGATTAAAATTTTTTTTTCCTTTTAATGCAGACGTAAATATTATTATGGCAATGTTCTGTATGATACCTAGGAATGCATATTTCACATTTCCCAAAAATAACAANAATGTGAATATTTTGTTAGTAAAGCAATACAAGTTTATATTCTTTGCAGAACCAACAAGAAAGGTGACTCTGGCATGAATAGGTCACCTTAACATATATTAAGCATTGTTTGATGGGTACCCTTCTAACACTGGATTAAATCTCATACCCATCTAAAGATCTATAAACCGCCTGAACCCAAATTGGGTACTGCAGATGATCAGTTGCAAGAAACACACCCTAGTTGCATTAAATCACACCCTAGTAGCCTGCCAGATACGGTTCCCACAGGGACTTATCGGGGGAAGGCAGTGGATTAGATTAAAAGGAAAACTTGGAGCTGCTGAACAGACTGAAGTGAGCACTGACACAATACAGAACATGTGAAGAATTCATGTTCAAAAGGCTGGACATTGGGGATAATTCTATAAAATAAGATATTCCCAGAGAACACAATGCAGCTTAATGAGACAGAAAGCTGGAGCTCTTCTTCTTAGTTAATTAGAAGTTGTCTCTTAAAACTTTGGCAACGTTTTTGATTTATTGCAGCGGGATGAGGGCTCTTTACTACTATGTTGCCGGTATGTAAATAAGTTTGGACTAGAACACATGAATTCTCCATTGAATAAGTACTTATTATTCATTATTTTACTATTGTGGAATAGCAGTAGCCACAGCTACAGTGTTATCCCTAAAAAGGATACAAGAGAAAGCACATTTTACGCTATATTTACTAAACTGTGGAAAGGGAATAGTGGAGATGTTGCCTATAGCAACCTTCAGATTCCAGCTTTCACTTTCTTTTTACACACTAGAGAATGTCAAATAAAATATGATTGGTTGCTATGGTCAGTTTTACAGTTTAGTAAATCTAACCCTGTGACTCACTAACCATAAGGGATACATCTATGTCAGTGTCGGACTTGGGTATCTTGGGCCCACCAGAGGAAATCATTCTTGGAGCCCGCCCTCAGTTATAAAGAAATAACGCTAGGTCTTGGGGCCCACCGGGGGATTCTCCTGTTCTCTGGTGGGCCAGTCCGACGCTGATCTATGGAACCAGGTACTACAGCAGTTATTTAATCANTGAAACCCTTGAATTGTGGACAATGGAATTGAAATCTTATCAATATAGGGGTCTAAATGGCTACGATAATGTCCCATTTCTTTCCAAGAATATGAATATACCGTGAGTAATGACAATGGTTTTCTTAACTTTCTTGCATATGCAACAATACAATACATTTTTGTATAAAATAAANAAATGATTAAGGTGTAGCTTTGAAAATGTGGAACAGTGCAGCCCTATGTGGTTCAGGCAAAAGACCTTCACCTTATTCCAGCCACGAATAAACCAGCAAATTAGATTTTTAACAACTGCAATTTGCCCGTCTCTAAATGGTCTTAGTGACANGCTTTTTCCATAGTAAGGGGTATAATGTGATTGGAAAAAAAAAAGCAGGTGTTAAGAAAATACATCTCCTAGGAACCTAAAGCATATTTGCAGGGTTTCCTCAGCATCTGGATTGACTTTCGATATGCCGTAATAAGAGATTTCCCCTGAAATGCGAAGCAGTGACAGCAGACTGCTTACTAACTGGATACAGAACATAGGTCCTGCTGCAGTTGCCAGGTAACTAATAGAAAACACGGACAAACAAGTGAGACACGCGCGTGTGCCCAATCCCTGCTTCCAATTAACTGCTCCCCACCGNAAGAACGGCTTAAATATTTTACAGATTTAAAGTTAATACCCTTTAGATATTGCAGGGAATTATTCCGCAGGGTCCAACTACTAGCTAGAATAGCAANCACCTGGGTCATTATCCTTCTAGGAGCAAGAGTAAGTCAGCGTCCATAAATATTCACCAGTGCATGAAGTGCGTGGAACACGTAGCTTATGGTAAAGTGTCTTTATCACCTGCTCTCAGCTATGGACGCCGTATTGAGACCAGGGCCTAAATTTACTAAGTGGTGAGATTGCAGTCTCANCAATTCATTAGTGCCTAAAGATCTGAATCTGGCCTACCTGCAATGTGTGCATATCAGGGCTCGAAGTGGAGATATTAAGTTGGCGGTATGCCGGTGAGCCTCGCCGCCTTACATATGCCACACCTCCTACGGAGCTGCGATTTTTTTGTACAGACAGTTGCCCCTCCATTTGGGAGGAGGCTGGGCTTATACAAGGGGACAGGGCTTAGCGGAAGAAGAGGTGTCGGGATGTCATACCGGAATATACCAGTCCACTCGCATATTACACACTGTACCCTCAAAAATTCATTATAATACACACCATACTTCTAAAATTAATTATATCACACACCGTACCTCCAGAAATTAATTGTAACTCAAACCGTACAACCTGAGAGAAAGACAGACAGACAGCCCCAGAGAGAGAGAGAGAGAAGCAGACAGACAGACAGGTAGAGTAGAGAGATATAAAGAGCAGACTGGGACATTGTTTACAGGGACGCTGGGACGGGGCTACAAGAAGGGGACTGTTCCAGGTAATTTGGAACGTCTAGTCACCCTAGTTAAAGAGTCCTGGGATGCAGCTATAAGGTTTTGGTTGACTCTTCTAGACATTTGTGTGGGACATTGATAGACAATTCAATAGACATTGCAATGGTCCAAGTGTCATGTAGGAAACAAGTGTGTACACATTCCATCCAGTTTCTTTATGTCATTNGAACTTGTATGTATGTATACTAGATAATATTACACAACTTGTGTGTTTGTGCTGGCATGTTGCCCAGAATGCAGCATCTCTGTGTTTCGNTTGAAGTTGGATTCTTCCCACTGATATAATAATATTAATATTAAAATGATGCAATTTATCCCTTGTTGTAAATGAGGCTGATCGATAGGGGAGAACAAATTGTTGCGTATTGTACGCCTAGTAGTTCAGAGCAGATAACATGNCAGTCTGCATACAATCCAAAGATGTGTGCCATGCTACCTCTGGATACCTGTGCAGTCTCACATGTAATATGGATATATAATGGAAGGACACCATCAGCAATGGGCAACATGGTAGAAAGTCATTACACTAGAATCATTGGCTTCCTTAGCAATAGATTGGCGGGATAAACTAAAAGTCAACATCTTGGGGCCTGAAGCTCAGGCCACAAATGGTAAATGATGTGCTTACCATGGATGGACGTGGCTTGACACCATCAAGTCCCANTTATTCTTTGTTACGACCTGGGCCTTACCCAAGTCCCAGGAGATTTGCAGACTCTCCGGGGATACCGGGAGCATTTCCTGAGGTGTACGAATCTCCTGGAAATNGTTAGGCTAAGGCTGTATGATTTGTAAATGACTGTGGACAAGACATGTAATTATGTGCACACATGAAGTATACATAGCTGCACGTAGATTCACACACTTCTTCATATTTCAGTCATGCAGAATATAATCTAGATATGATGAGCTCAGAAATAGAGATGTATCTTCAGTCAAGGGAAAAATCTGACATTTTTGTTCAACATGAGAGAAAAGGTTGTCAGTATATGACATTTTCTTAAGAACATACTTCATCTTTAATCACCACATCTTGAATTTGGTGCCTTTATAACATTTTCCTATTTACATGGAATTGGTAACGGCAAGCAGATGTGTTTTTGAACATGAATTCTGCAACATTGGTCCCATGAGATGATTTCACAACACGCCTATCAGATCACTCTAGTACAGATGTTTATGCCATAGTCATGACACATGTGACAGCTTGCCCAGCATCGGGTTATGCTTCCTGAACCACTTGCTGAGTCACTCAAAATATGCAAAGCACAAAGGTGGNAGAACCTTTATGATAATGCCATCTGATTATATTATGTATCAGGGTGTGTAATATATATATTCTACAAATTAAATTGTAACTATTGATGAATCATAGTGGATTGATGCATTNTTAATCTGGATTATCCAATAGAATCCATAATGCAGCATGGCTGTCCNCAAAGGTGGCCAGGGGATATAGGCAATGAGTCTCACCAGCCATACTTATTAAATACCAGCCATACTTATTAATACTATATATGATGTCCTGTGTGTCAATTGTATTGCCATGATAGGATGTGCAGACCACTGTGATATGAAGTAATGCCATTTGTATAGTGTGAAACTCAATCCACCTACA
>JABWIB010008705.1:5400-15964 GCA_016617825.1 Platyplectrum ornatum | reverse complement strand
CCCCACCCATTCTGTCTGTCTGTCTGTATTCCCCATTGTAAATTGTAAAGCGCTACGTAATCTGATGGCGCTATATAAAAACCTGTTAATAAATAATAAATAAATAATTGTGCTCGGAAACATCTCCCACCTCGAATAATGCTTCCAACAGATGAACACCTCTGCAATTCATCATGGTTTTGACCAGGTGTAACTCTCCCCCTTTATTTTCAAATTGTAAATCCAGCGCTTGGACCTTATTTTTATTTGTGTGTTGGTAACATTTAAGGAAATGTATGTATGTATCCAATACACACACTATTTTGCATGGTGAACAGTATTACTATGATTACTGAGGATAAGGACTATTCATCTATATAGTAATCTCCCCTATTTTGTATAACTGGTTATTTATACAAAACTCTTTTTTGGAGATGCTTGATTCCAGGCAGAGAACAATCACTGCCTTTCTTCACAAGATGTATGAGGTGTCTGAAGAGATGCATTACCGGGAGTCTGCTGAATAGGTGTCATCTGTGAAGAAAGAAATAAAGTGAGGTCAAATGCTGCAGATTTCCCCAAATGTCTACTTTAACTAAAATAGAAAAACATTTTTCCCTTCCATTTTGGAGTATTACTTAAACACTGTCATTGCAATAAACATGTCATATTGAGACGAGCTTTCTCACTGACACATCAAAATGGATACAGCTGTAGAATACGTTACAAAAATTATTTATTCATCTTCGCTTGAATTTGAATGGCAAAAGTTTTGTTCGACGCCGCGTAGCGGCTCNTGGTCATGATCAGAAGGAGGGAGGAGAACCGAGCTGTCATTGCACTGGTTTGTGTCTTGTTCATTGAATGTCGAAGCCGCAGAGACAATACACATGGACAGTAGTTAAATAGTATCTGAGGCCCAATATACAAAGTGCCATATTCTTTTATTTTCTGATGACACAACACAGTAACGGTGGTCAAGCATGGTGGTTAAGAAGGTGCAGGTCTTTGGCAGATGGGTCTATATTGTTCCAACAATGAAGCAGTTTGGGAGACCATTCTGTGCAAATGTAGGACGAGAGTGTTGCCCCTAATAAAGCCCCTGCATCAGGTGCCCTATGTGGGTCTCTGCACACTGCTAAACACACAGGGCTAGATTTACCCAACTGCAGAAAGTAGAGGTGTTGCCCATAGAAACCAAGAAGATTCTAGTTCTCACTTTTCTGATGCAAACTAGAGAATGTCAGTTAGAATATGATTGGTTGCCATGGGCATCCGGGCCCCCCACATAATGCCAGGACGTCACTGCGGGAGGCCGTCGGGCCTATTTAGACGACAATAATGGTGTCTATGTGATTTTATGTTGGCTGCCGGCAGTGGCTGGAGCACCAGTACAGGGCGCCAGGTCACTGCTGGGGGGTGGAGGGACGGCCGGGCCAGGGACTGTAGGCCTGGCTGTCCCCCCTGATGGCGGCCCTGATAGAGAGAGAGGCATTGGATATATGGGTGCAAGGGCACTATCGGCAAGAGAAGTTGATAACACTGATAACACTGAGGTGTTAGTTATGCAGGCTCATCAGTATTGATGGCCACCAACAAATTGTTAGAGATCTCAGCCCTCTGCTTTAACTGGTGTGCGGTGACTGAAGCAAAAATAAATATATGCCCCCTCCTCCCCAAACCAAAATATTCTGATGCCCCTGCCTAGAGATGCATAAAATACCTTTGGTGACTTTTTTCTCTATCCATCATTGATTGAACATCCGCCTGGACCTTGTCCAAGTCCTGTTTGAGGGAGAATTCTGCTATCCATTTGCTGGTCTGACAGGTATTTGTTTTCGTGGCTGTCCAGCTGAGTTATTAGATAATCTGGATTTCTNCCTCACTGCTTTTATGGAAAACTATTATTGGCTGTTTACTGACATTTAATCTTTGCTCTGGATTATATCTAATGGCTCTACCTCAATGACCAGTCCAGAAGTCTTCAAAAACTCACCTGCAGCCTTTTAGGTTTACTTGCTACATTCTTTAATATTGTTTATAATGTCCTCCTAATGGAAAACAAAATGGACAACTAGAGGACCAGGAATTGGGTTGTTTCAGTGTCTCAGATTATCCATCAGTGCTTACCCTATGAACATTTTTCACATAGTCTCTCCTGGATGATCCCTGCGGTATTACTCCAGAGTTTGCCTGCACAAAATGGGGCAAGTTTGCACGTGTAATAATCATCATTAAATGTGAGGGGTGCAAATTAATTACATTTATTGTATGTATGGTACAGGTATGTAAAGGTTTATTATGCATTCTTACATCTAACCTACAAATATCCCCACTTGTTCCAAATCTGCATTCCACCTACAGTTTATTGTGCTTTTTCTACATTTGTTTCTATTTTTTTCATTATTTATCTATGTATTTTAAATTTTAGATATTACTTGCAGCTCTGGATTAACTTTAGGGTCCACTAATTATTACATCACAGCTCAATGGGACTTTACTCCCAATTGAAAGTAGTTTTATCTGACTGGTATGAATGGGGCCAGTCGTATAGGCAAGTTTTGTCTATAAGGGTCCAGCCAACTTAAGAACTGAACCATTATGTTTCAGCTAGTCACAGCCAATTCACTATTTGAGCCGTATCCAGTCATCTATATATTATATATTATAGTCATCACCAGTTTCCAGTCTGTTCAGGCTGAGGCCACTATGTCGTTTTGTACAAGTGCAACATCAGTACTACTCAGTGAGAAGGTACCCAGTCTAATAGGCTAGGCTCAGTTTGCAAGTGGTAATACTCTCTTAGGGGTATATTTACTAAGCGGTGAGATTGCTGTGAGGTTGGAAAGTGGGGATGTTGCCCATAGCAACCAATCAGATTCAAGCTCTCAGTTTCATTTTACACACTGGAGAATGGGATCTCAAATCTGATTGGTTGCTATGGGCAACATCCCCACTTTTCAATCTCACTGCAATCTCACTGCTTAGTAAATATACCCCTTAGGGTCCGATCGATAGACGCACACAAATTAGTGCATATCAAGTGGTCCATGCACCAAAATATAACACACGGTGGGTCTGTGTGCAAAACAAAGGTACATGAAATAGTATCTCTGGATGCCTATTTANGTTTGGGAAGATTGCAGCCAAGCTTATGTAACCATATAGGCTGTGTAAGTTCAGGGTCGTACACTGTTATGTATTATGAAAATAATGGATATGAATAGTGTGAGCCCATCAGTCGCACTAAAACTTCATCCAAGAATGAATGCATAATAAGAAGTNCTAACTATACCTAGAAATGCTCTAGTAGTGGTTCCATAACCTTTGTATTTAAAGTATGACATTCTTGGGGGTATATTTACTAAGCGGTGAGATTGCAGTGAGATTGGAAAATGGGGATGTTGCCCATAGCAACCAATCAGATTCAAGTTCACATTCTCCAGAGTGTAAAATGAAACTAAGAGTTTGAATCTGATTGGTTGCTATGGGCAACATCCCCACTTTCCAATCTCACTGCAATCTCACCGCTTAGTAAATATACCCCTTGGTCTGAAACAGACCATAGATTGCAGACATCAGCTTTGATTTACTAAGCAGGGAGATTGACAGGTGGGGATGTTGCCCATAGCAACCAATCAGATTCAAGTTCACATTATCCAGTATGTAAAATGTAACTGGGAGCCTAAATCTGCTTGCTATGGGCAACATCCCCACTAATTCTAATTCAACATTTTAGGTTCAAGTATCTTTAGCTTTGGAATCTAGAGCAGGAAAATCCTGGACGTTGCCGCTTGTTACTTAAGAATATTGGTTCGCCGAGTCCAGAGCGACAGTGATTTAAAACCTGCACAGAATGGGAAATGACATGAACACAGCATTTATTCGAGCACAATAATACAAACAAAGTGCCGCCGCGGTCCAGCAAATAACTGATGCTGCAACATAACCGTAAGCTCTTAACAAATACAACCAATTAGATTTAGTGCTCGGCAAATGTTAAGTCAAATGGCTCTGTCACCATCCTTCACTATTCATAACGTATCAACCTCACTTATAATAAATATAGGAGAAAGAAGATGACCTAATCATAGCGGTGCTGTCTATTTCACCCTCCCGCCATCGCAACTGTCATGTTATCTATGTTCGTTTAAATATTCAGAAATTCAGCAGATCTTCCAGAGCCTGGATACCTGCTCCTATCCCCAGACATCATTAGATCCTTATACTCGACTAATGAATCAGTGTCTGTCTACAGAGTCCTAATGCCAATTTTGGATAGTAACAGCTGCCATTTCTTATCTATATCTCCCCAGTTAGTGAGATGTACTGTACAATGGAGTACATCTATAATATATCTTCTAAAGCAGGAAATTAAATTATCTTGTCCTTAAGAGACTATATTTAAGATGTTTTTCCAACGGGGGAAAAAAAATGTTTATTTTGAACTGATGCAATTACGGCTTAGATGTCTCAAATACCGATTTAATAAACCTGTATTCATAATTTATTAAAAAGCCGGATACATTTGGCTAATCATTTCCGTCTTATCAAGGATTCACAGTGTAATTAATCATTTTAGATATAGTTGGCTAAAGTCACGGAACCCTGCATGTATTATTCATTTTCTATATGTCTGTATCTAGAAGCAGAAACATGTGAGCTTATAGCCGGTCATGGGTCACCTACGCCACTCAGGGTGGGGTGATACTACTATTCCCATCATGCTTAGTCAGGTATATAGTTGCACTCTACTATTGAGTTGTCTCTACTTATTTAGTAGTTAAATAGTGTGATGTGGCATTAACTCTTGTGTAGCTCTTGTCCCACACACAGATGACCTGTCAATCCATGTTAAATACCCCAGTTAAATACCCCATAGTTTCTTTTTACGCTATAATAATAAACATGGAAAAGGGTTCTCTACTGACCTTCCCAGTATTCCCGCTTGACTCACAAGTTTTGGGTAATGCTTCCAAAATCCTGGTAGAGCCAACAAATCTCTTTAACCATTGACATAAAGAGATGGAGATATCAATAACTAATCACAGATGGGCTTCCAGTGGTATGCATTCATTCATTGATTAAGATGGAAGTACAAGTAATACATATGGTAGGTTTCATAGTTCTGAGCACTGGGCCAGATTAACAATGTGGTTAATGGTACTAAAACTCCAGGGGGTATATTTACTAAGTGGTGAGATTGCAGTGAGATTTGAAAGTGGGGAAGTTGCCCATAACAACCAATCAGATTCAAGCTCTCAAATCTGATTGGTTGCTATGGGCAACATCCACACTTTTCAATCTCACTGCAATCTCACTGCTTAGTAAATATACCCCCAGGCCTCCATAGTGCTGCAGAAGGGCCCTGTGTGATGAGGTGGCCCACATATAATTGACCACCACAAACAACAGTGGTCACACCTACCCGTCTCTGACCTGATGCTTAAATAACTCGTTATTTACTATTTGATGCTTTATACATCTATTAATACTATTGCATATATTTTGCTTTCTTATACCCTATTATATGAATTTTTTTACTTTTGATTTACATCACTGCCTCAGTCCANCTCCTGGGGGATTTACAGACTCTTCCGGGATACTGGAATTCGAGAGTCTCCCGGAAAATTCTGGAAGTGACGGCCACCCTGGTGTGAAGTCACATCCAAAACCTGAGGTTTTCTGGCTTTATACATTGTAATATGCCACTAATGAGCCACTAAACTCTGGTAAATCAAAGAAGTTTAGGCCATTCCATCTGTATGCCGAACGGTTAAACTTTTTACCTTTAGTGCTTTCCATATTTCTAGTGCAATNTTGTGCTGTGATTAACTCAGAGCCGAAGTATGTATCGCATATTAACGGCTAAGATACCATTGTCCAGATGCCATTGAAAAAAAACGATAACGCGGAATAATAGAGTTAATTAATTAATTTTTTCGGCGGCAGGAAATAACAAGCTGTCAATGCAATGTCTCCGAATATCCGAAGACCTGTAAATCCACACTATGCCTTCATAGGTAATTTTGTTTGACTATCTGCTTTGATTTGTTCATCAGCTCAGCTGCAGAACACACATTAGTTTAATGTTTTCTTGCCTTCAGCTCATTCGCGTGTGCTGGTTTTGGAAACGTGAACTGGAGAGAAGGCAGTGGTCATTTGCCAGTGGGTATGTAGTGATTGTTTTTTTGTTCTGCTACGGTAAAAAGTACTGGCCATCGGAATAATATATAATTATGAGTAATGTAAAAGTCTATTTACAGTGACGACTAGAATTGGGACAATTGAATAAACATTTTCGAAATAGGAGGAAAGCGCAGTGCAGCATTTTTCTGGCCAGGTTTAAGCAGGGAGCATATTTAAAGTAGCCTTACACTTAAAAACTTTAAAATCATTTTCCAATTTATTGTCCTTTTTAAAATCTCTATGGAGGGTCTTGCATGGCTGGCAGCAAAGTATACTTGCTACAAAGACACAGGTTTTTTTCCGTGAAATAACATACTGCCCAACAATTGCCCCAAGGAGATCAGGACAAATGGGCTCCAACACTCTTGCGGCACTGATCCNGCTCAGGGACCAACCAGCCATGCTCCTTTNGCCTGTTGATAGCAAGAGAAGAAANAATAAAGAAAACAGTTNTGTCCCCTTATCGGGAAAAATCTTGCTAAAATTGGGACAGTTGGGAGGTATGGAAATAATGACAGTATGGGAAAAATGAGTAGAGAAACCATAGTAAAGGGAGAAACCATAGGAGGCAGTTACATTGTGTTCTTTATAGCACAATTAAGAAAATACAAGCAAATGGCTGATTGGCTACAACAGGTTACATTTCATGTGTACACTGGGGACTGAATCCAGAATTAAGAAATGTGTATGATTTCCTCATTCCTGATGCTGTGTGCAGAAAATGTCCTCATTCAGCTATAGCGAAAGATAGTAGCGGGATGGGGTGGTTTATATAAAGCATGTATGCATCCGGGGCCACACATTTATGCATGGTGCCCAATGCACATAGTGATATTGCACTGCTGCTGGAGAGCTTAGGTCAGTATTGGCGGGACTGTCCCCTATTTTTGCGTTTGGTCACCCCCCCCCTCCATCTCCTCCTTTGACACAGGATGTGAGGAGTGAGTTATAAAAATTGAACAGTGCTGTTTGGTTGAGCTCTAACACAATCCTTATCCATGCACAGTTCCCATATTCTGTGTTGCTGGTGTGTAAATGTTGTGGTAGGGACTGTGATGCGAGAAGAGTGATTGAAGATCACACATCGAAACTACTTTTATCAATAAAACGTCCCTGGTTGGCTAAACCATCNTGACCTCCATGAAATGATCACCATTAAGCGATCCATGGGCCAACCAATGAGTCAAGACAGATATCCTCTACTAGTCAATCAGTTAGTGTCCTTGGAAATGGGTGGAAGGGTGGTCAGATGCAAAATGGTAAAAGGGACCATCTAGAGATATAGTCNCCTTTTATACTGGCCTTGACAGGGAGGTCAGATCCCCTCCACCTGCATGCCCACGATTATAAAGTCAGAAGGTAAGCTGTACCCTGGGAGTTTAATCTCCCTCAGGCTTAGGTAGCCCTCAGTCCCTTACTAGNAAATGAAATGTCCATGACGGGAATCTGTAAGTGCTCGAGTTGGCAAGTTTCATAATACNGGAAAATAATTCATGATATACCATGTCACATATACGGCTCTGTCTCATTATAATGTGCNTGATGTAACACGTTCCCCACTTCTGTTATTGACACCTAAAGCAAGTGAGGCCAAAAGGCTATTAACGACCTTCCAAGCCTGATGGATTGAATGGTCTATGTAATCCCACAGTACAGTGTGAGCAATAATAGAAGAGAAAGGGAGATACATATTCATGTCCCTCTGACATCTGCAGAATGTAATTTGCCATTATTTGCATTATTTGTTCTGTGATTTACATGCCGTTTATTATAGACATTATAATCCGTTCATTTGGTAGATTATTTTGGGACCTACGTTATGACTGAATTAAGGAATAAAAAGTAGTTTTTGCTAAAACCTTAAGATGATTAATGTTTGTTTTTTTTAGGTTTCGATTAAAAATTGTGGTTGCGTTTTGCATCAAGACAAAACACTTGACTTGACTTCTGCGCCTAATCTTAAATTGTATTTACGTAACAAATGTTCACGTGTTCTATACTTACTAGAGTGTAAAGCAACCCTGATATTCTCACTGTTACATAACCTATGAATACACCACAATCCGCTGGAATACCTGATTAGAATGACAACAGACTGGTCTCTAGGAGACCCGCAATGCTAATAAGAAGACTGGGTCATGCAGTTATATTCAGAGCCATATGAACTCAGGTAACCTGACCTGTTACACATCTGGNTATGAATAGAACTTCTGCTCCGAAGTACACTGCACCAGCATGTGGTGGCGCTTTGCAATACAGTTTATTGAACACTTAATATAGGAAACATCATCTCTCACCTGTAATACTGATTGCAATTAATTCATTCTCTTTCATTCTCTTGAAAAAATCTTACGATTGGAACAATTTATCTTATAGTGTATGGCCAGTTTAAGTCATTAGAGCCTAAAGATCTGAATCTGGCCCATTTAACATAAAGGGTAAATTTAATTACCGGTGATATGCTTTCTGGAATGTCTGATTTATTATACTCTGCTTTCCCAGAGACAAAGCGAAGTTGAAATAAATTCTGTGCCTGATCCACGAAATATCGATTTCTGATCCAGCCAGCCCTCTTCACCCTGACTGGTCCCTGGACATATATGGTCAATATTATTCCCCTTTTTAGACCCCATGTTGTGCCGTAGAAAGCAGAACACTTAGGTGATATGTATACAATCCATTATAAAATCAGGGGACGGAGAGGNCACAGGGGCGAACACAGGATTTTGGAAGGGGGGTTTCTAAAGCATGTATGGTGTTGTTGAGATACTGTTTTTTTTATAGTGTAATCTCCAAACCATTAATACAACCTGCATATATTACAATATGTGATATACCCTTACACCCTTTATACTTGAGAGCTGTAGATCTCCTTTCCTGCAGATTAGTAAATACTATGATACTTATGATACTTTGTGCAGAGNATGTCACCTAGATGCCACTACTGTAATAGATAGAAATCCCAGCACTACTTTCCACTGATGGAAATAGCAAAAACTGCATTTATAGAATTTGTCAGAAATTCCGAGCTGTGAAGTAAGCCATTGAATTGTACCATTGTACCTCATAACGTCCTGCCTGATTTCATATTGTCTACCTCTCATACCATCCATAATCGCCCTACCTTGAATTCGTCCTCTAGGGAGGATTGCTCTGTTTCTTGTTATAGCAACTTTTATGGGAAACCACTTGGAGGAAATTGTTATAACAATAAACTGGGAATTGTATTGACAATCTCTCTCGACTCTGTGCTGTTCCTTATACACCAGTGTGTTCATGGAATCAATGGCCTTGCTGGTTTTTCCATCATTAATATGAAATGTTTGTGAATGACCATTCATAGAAATATGGCTAAATGATGACAATGGACCTGATAAGGACCACCACTGATTCTGGAGCTGATCCAGAGTTTTGTGCGGCCGTAGAGAGCAGGTTATCCAGAGGTGCGTGTTTCAGCACATAAATGGAAAAATGGACATCCCAATGGCTTTATATATCTTGTGTCGCTGCAGAGATACCAATACTGTGATAAACAAAGAACTACTTTCACTGAAGGAAATTGCAAAACTATTGCATGTATAGCATTTGAGGTGGACTGTTTAAAGTGTTGCAGTTCTGCCAAAGGGTTAAACAGGGACCCTACAATTTACTCCTTCAGAAGTTCTACTAAATAGTTAAGGACCACAAATTCAGACCATTTCATTCAGAACTCATCGTAGATGTCCCTAAGTGAGATTCTGATGATCAGTAAATGAATCTCCAGTGACCATTTTTGGCTGAGATTAGGAGCGCCCTGCTTGCGTTTTCCCTCAGCAGTGTTTTAAGAGCGATCTGGTTTGCCGTTCTAGAAATTATATATATTCAGCTGTCTCATTTATAAAATAATGCAACATTTTTTTATGAACAGGTAACTGTCCCTATCTTGGTGTGTTACCAGATGCAGTTTAGTCTATATAGAAGGGAAGGTCAGGATTAGGCTGCAGGGGGGAGAAGGATTATAAAAGGAGAGGGTTAGGATTAGGCTGTTGGACTGAGCTGGATTCTAGGTGGGTAGGGTTAGACTGCAGTTAGGAGATGCATTATGGATGGGGGGGATTAGGGTTAAGGCTGCCAGGNAAATATGGATTATAGAAGTAGAGGNATAGAAAATAAAAGGGTAGGCTGCAGGAAGGAGAAGGATTATAGAAGGGAATGGATAGGATTAGGCTACAGAGATGAGATAGAATATAAAAGGGTAGGCTGCAGGACGGAGAAGGATTATAGAAGGGAATGGATAGGATTAGGCTACAGAGATGAGATAGAATATAAAAGGGTAGGCTGCAGGAAGGAGAAGGATTTTAAAAGGGAAGGGCTAGGATTAAGCTTCAGGGAGGAAATGGATTATAGAAGGGGTGCG
>JABWIB010008701.1:11830-22079 GCA_016617825.1 Platyplectrum ornatum | reverse complement strand
AGACAGTGGTGTCACATTAGTATACTATTATACTGGGGACAGTGTTTAGGAAGAGCCTAGGGATAGTGATTAGCAATAGGGGACATGTGCTGGAAGATGGAGCAGTGTGTAGGATTGGGTCAATGTGCAGGAAGAGGCGACACAGTACGGGAAGAGGGGTCAAAGTGTAGTAAGAGGGGGCAGTGTGTAGTGTGTGTATATATAAATCCGAAATAGCCCCCAAAAAAACCCCAGTGCTGTCTTTGCCAATCTTCCCAGCAGAGCAACCCCTGTAATGCCGTGTGACCCTAAAGCTGCTTCTTAGGTAAGTCAGGTAAGTATGTTAATTTTTTTTTCTTAGTACATTACCCTCTGTAGGGCTAGCAAAATTGTGGTGGGTTGTGGTTTGTGTGTGTGTGTGTGTGGGGGGGGGGCCAAAAAGTTGCTGTACCCGGGCCCGGATTTTCTCCTGGCGGCCCTGATTGCCAGCTGACTAAATTGTCCCTAGTCTATGTGTAACTGCACTTATGTATGAATCTACTTGGCCACCCATTTTCTGTCTGATACAAATTGTGATGCTCAGTGTAATATGATGGCGCTGGATTTTAGGTATGCAGATACTGAGTATAAATTCATTCACATAGTTGCGGTAATAAAAAAAAATCCCCCATGTTATATATATATATATATGTTATAATTTAATATAAGAGTGAATATAAGGAAGGGTTCGGGACTCATATGCACTAGAGAGAGGAAGTGACAGCAAAGATCAATCCTTTGTTCCGGTCCTGCCAATCTCTGCTTGCTTTATCTGCATCTACTCTTGTCTGGACCTTTCGATACAAGCTACTTACTACTCTGGTCTCCAACACTACTGCATCCATTCATGCCTTGCTTATGATTTGTCTATTTCACAATCCATCATTAAACTGCTAATTTCTAATTCACCTCTGNTCATTCTTTCTACAACCCANGTTCCAGCGATGGATCACAAGAAACCCCAAAAGTGGCAACATGAGAATAAGAAATTACCTTTGTTGCTTTTAATTCTCCTTTCTTTATAAGTTTGTTTATTTTTCTTAGTGCTTTTGTCCTCTTGTTAAACACTGTAAAAGCATCAAACCCAACCTGAAATGAAATAATAATATTTTATGGTGCATAATAAATAATTGTGGTGTGTTTTTTAGTTAGAATCACACAAGTACATTTCAAAAGAAGATGAACTCACAGCTGATTTTATGCTATTTTTCAGAGCATCAATGTTTCCATAGAAAATGCCACAAGAAAATCGCACAATTCGAACTCCAACTGGCTGTACAACCTGTAGCGAGAAAAGGTGTATGGTAAAACTCAAACATCACAAAACCAAAAGACAATATTGTTTTGTCATTTTTTGCTTACATCTTTGTATTTCTTTACTTCCTTGTAAATGTCTGTTCCATTTACATTTCCTAGAGAACCATATGAGGGGCTAAAATAAAAACATAACACTATATCAAAAAATAAAGTCTAGCAGTATACATATAAATATCTGCTTATATTTCTGTTTTTGCATCATTTTGCATTTTAATATTTTCTGAACATAATGCATATCAGATAAGCCTGGAAATTATTTAATACTTAGAGAATATTAACTCATAGCGTGAGAAAGAAATTTTGATATAGTAAGTTAAATAACTAAGCGAAAGTGATAACTTTTCCCAAAATTAAAATGTATAAATTTTATCTAGATTTCTATACACTTGTATGCATTGTAATTATGTTAACTATTGATATATTTACTTACAACTGAACACGTAGAATAACAGTCACTAATCCAAATAATAAACCAGCCAAAAGTCCCAGATCAAGTCCCAGTATGATAGCTGCAGCACATGTAAACACCCAGATGCACTACAATAAAATAGCAAAGGTCATTTCAATGAAACACAGAATAAAACGGCGGATTGTAGCCACTTTGTTCCTCCAGTCTACACAATTTAAATTCAGAGATTAGCGCATATAAGCAAATATTGTGCATCCCATAGCTTAGACCACAAGACATGAGCAGCCTCTGTGAGATGCATGTAATACTACCTCTAGATAGCTGTGCACGTAGTGTACCGGCACAATGCAAGCAAGCTGTTACATGATCATATACATTGTATGAGTACAGAGTAGTTCACTGTAATTTGAATGTAAATGGTTGCAGTAGGTCAAAGAATGTCACCACCCTGAACCTGTACATGACTTGTAGGAGCCGTAATGTTTGGACATACACTGTCCTTTTTAATGTCTTTGTTCTGCTATAAATCTGATGTAGTCGCTTGTTCCCACAATACGCACCTCAGAATGCCAGATCTGAACTTTCGAGCTGTGCTTAGATCTTAATCACCTGTGACCTCATGCTCTTCTTAACTTAAGCTGGGTACACACGGTAAGATAAATTGTATACAATCGTAAGATTTTTCAAGAGTGGGCAAAACCATGTTGAATTGCAGGGGAGTCAAATTNAATTAATTGCAATCAGTATTACAGGTGAGTGAAGATGCTTCCTAGCACAAGTGTAATAACAGTGTAACAGTAACACTGGTCAGTATCTGTGTGCAACATGCAACAATAAAGTATTCTCCCTGCATGTAAACACACTAACAGTCATTTTACCTCCCCTGCAATTCAACATGGTTTTACCCACTCTTGAAAAATCTTTCGATTGCATACAATTTATCTTACCGTGTGTACCTAGCTTTATTCTTTAATACATTGCTTTTCTTTTTTATGTCTCATGAAATAATACTTCTATGTACCTTTCCCCCACAGTATATCCAAAATAGTGACATTAATGCTAAAATGAACTTTTGCACTTTTGAGTCCTATGTGCAAGATTTTGCATTCTTTTGCCATTAAACTATAGTTGTAAACTATTGAACATTCTTTTAATCTACCTAGATCAGGGGTAGTTAACCTGTGGCTCTCCAGGTGTTGCTTTGCATGCTGGGACTTTTTACAACACCCGGAGAACTGCAGATTGCAGTTTGCAGACCTAGGTCATATGTGTGGTGTGCCGGAGCAGAATTTCGACACACTGCGGCAAAAATGTCAGAATTGAGAGTGCAACAAACCACTCTATGAGTTCTCCTGATTTACTGTAACCCTTACTATATCTATTACCTTTTATAATCATAACTGTCTTGTAGCATAACCCTAACCGTAATCCCTAATTTCCTGCAGCCTTACCCTAATCTATCAACCTAACCTTAATCAACCTGGTGTCTAACCTACCCAAAAGAAGAAAAAGAAGAAAATTCTAAACGGGGCACTCAAAGGACTCTCTGAATTTCATAATGTATATAGTAAAATATAACTTTTAATATAATTTATATAAAACTTGCAAAATTTTAAAATGAGAAAAATAGAGTAAAGTAGAAAAAAATTAAAAACACTCCTGACACACTACGTATTGCTTAAATGACTGAATAAATAAATATATCAGCGCCATGTCTCCTCTCCTGGGGTGGTGTGCCGACGTCTCTCCCCCTTCGTGTGTGTGGAGCGGGACCTCGATCCTTCCGCTGTATCCATACGAAAAGCATTCCATAAGAAAAGCATGTTGATATATTATGAACATTTGAGAAAATAGAATCAAAGTTTGTTTCTGTTTTTGGCCATAACATTAGGGTTGCCGACTGTCTTAATAACATGCATCACTTATATTTACAGTTTTTTATTTATAAACAGCACAAAATGATTATGTCTTTAATTACTTACTGAGTCCCATTTATTCTGTCTCCATAAGCGAGGTACTTCCTGCACNTGCCAGAACATTCCCTTGAGATTTGCTATCACAATAGCTGCCAATACTGACTGTAAAGAGAATCAGAGCTGAGAGTTATTAATGTTAAATTAGAATAATAATACATATATGTACAACATATCTTGTAAATAATGTAGCTGTTATCTGGTATTCAATATGGGAAGAATAGATTTACTAACTCACTGTAAGGCCTGCTTCTCTAAACCCATCTGGGGCACACTTCAAGACATTTTTTACAGACAAGACTAACAAGAAGCACGCACTTGTCATGCCAAAACAGAATCTCATACAGAACGCCCCCCCTGTTAACACTCCTGATCTCAGCCAGCCCGTCAAACTTACACACAGACAGTGTTAGATTGTGCAAAGTGCTGGCTGAGCCTGTCACAGCACTTTACATGATCTTACAAAAGAGTTGAAGGGCCTGTCACACTGTATCTGTGGATTGACATCCCTGTGGGCTGCAAGGAGAGGGGGGAATTGCACATAAGGAGAAACGTGCCCTCTCCAAAGTAAAATGTTATAAACCCCGGCATACTAGAGACTTGTCCTTAGTGAATCTGGAAATATTGTGTAACCAAATAGGAATTTTGTCTAGACTGTGCCAGGATTTTTTAGACCTCCTAATGTGAAACTGTGCATAATGTACAGTCAACAGCATCTTCCCCATGCCTCTCATTCACTGAAGCACAGATNCAAATCTGTGTACCAGTACATCTGNGCCTTGGATTATGGCCTCTTCTAGGTGACTGTCTCCATGATATAAAGGCCCTTCTGCATAAACCTCTTCTGAATCTAGATAAAAACTGAAAGCAGTAACAAGATATCCTAGAGCTCTTAGAAGAAACTGGCAAGAAAAGACCCTTCCCTTCTGAAGTATTCTTATCAAATTACTCTATTGCTGAATCATGGACACTGCTCCATATTTTCCCATGGTCTTTCTGCTGGAGGACTTTCCTTTAGTCTTTAAGTAAGACAGAACAGGCTTCTTACCATTTGCTAGCCACAATGTGCTGGCTGCATTTCCAAGAAACTCAGATTCTCACAATCAGCCAGAACTTCTGTTTAGCCATGGCTTTCATTGGCATTCTACAACCTTGATGCTTTATGAAGCCCCCTGCTTACCCTTCATTTCAACAGATGGTACTGATGTACATAGCATGGGTGTGGCTGAGTGGTGTAACAGTAATACTGCATTCCCGCTGCAGGCCAGTAGTGTCAACTGACACTACACATTCCGGATATAAGCCTAAACACCTATCTCTTAGAAACTTAAAAAAAACTAAAGATTAGAGAAAGGGAAGGGTATATATACAGAGCAGGTTAAATATTTAAGTGCTTACTCCTAGTTAACCTTGCATATACCCAGGGCCTAGTAGCATATATCTCAGAATGTGAAACTACTGTATTTGGTCCCAAATGTAAAAAGAATCTATAATTCATTATCTATTCTATTTACCAGTACTTATGTACAGTTTTTATTTTTCACAGCAGAAGCCAGATAGCCATAATAAGTAGTTCTTTCTTGTCCCCTAGCAAACTATAGATGTTTACTTCACCTGTCCCGGCTATGATTATTCAAGATCAATTTCCNTGCAATTTGCAAAACCTACTACTTCATACATTTATATTTTTGTTCAGTGGCCTCCAACCTGCATCTTCTTTCCCAACCATAAGTCTCCTGGACTGATCAATATAACTTGGTTTGTGAACAATATTTGAAGTTACNCCATGCTTCATATAATTTTTTTTGTCATGATATTTTACATTTACCTTTTGCCTAAAATATGCTATTGAACATAAGAATACATTATTAGAATTTTTGTGAAATAGCAAAAATAAATTCATCATACCTTCTGCAAAGATTGGAGGAGTTGGCCAACTGCCAGTATAGCAATTAGCACAATCAAGCCTGAAGTTATACCAGCTATCTGAAAAAAACAAACACATATATTGATGTCTACACTTTGAAATTATTGAAATTCATTCAGTGTAGAGTGAATGAATGAGAGTATGTCCTCTGTGCAAGGCTCACTTATTTTCTATGCCTACCTGGGATGTTCCACCTGTGCTCTCCAGGATAGCAGTACGAGACAGAGCAGTTGTGGCAGTGAAGCAAGAGAAAAATCCACTGAAGATGTTGCATATTCCAAATGCAATAAACTCCTTGAAATAGAAAGAAATTATGTATGAGAGCAGAGCAATTCTATATACCAATCCTAACAGTAATGGTGAAACGTGAATAACCTCATATTCACATAACATACACATGTAAGACCTCTTTTTTAATTGTTTAATTTATGAAAGATAAAAAAAATAAGAAAAAGAAAGAAAGAAAAGGAACAGATGCCCTTCTAGACAAGCTCACTGTCAAGAGATGGTGACCCGAGGTGTAGGAGTAATGCAGTTTGATAGTATGGAATCAAACAAGGAAGCAGAAGACAAGGAAGCAGAAGACAAGGAAGCAGAAGACAAAAGTACTGAAGCAGCATCTTGGATGGAATGACCACTGGCGACACAGAAAGAAGCAGGTTTGGAAAAAAGGTTTATAACATATCCAGTAACCAGGTAGCCAGAACTCTCAAGCAACAAGCAGAGAGAGGGGGGTTTAAATAAGGGAATGAGAAGAAAGCCCAGCAGACTTATGAGCTGCATCTGAATGGGAATAATGCATGCAGCTGAGACCAGGGAGTTCATGGGAACTAAATGATCATATGAAAAAGTAAATAAGAGATTGTGACATTAATTGCTGATTGTATGTAAGAGCTTAACCAAGCGATTTTAGTTTTATTTACACCTCCCCTCTTCCATCATGTGTACAAGATGCAACCTTTTCCTTCCTGTTTCCTGGGTCCATCATATTAACTCCACATTCTTCGTACAAACCTAGTCATATCACCATGTAATGCTGGATACACATCAGAAAGATTACTGTGTCCGTCACACGATAAAAGACAGTTTCAGCTGGAATCTGTTTAATGTGTACTCTCCATACTGAACACACAATCTTCAGAGCAAAGATTCCCATTCATACTTCAGTATAGAGCCATTATGTGGAAGAGTATGTAATTGCATCATATTACTGAAGTAAAGGTTTCTGGGATTGTTTACAGACAGGGACCTTGTGTAGCTTCAGATCGTTAGCAGAGATCTTTCAAATCAGCTAATCATCTACAACATGTAAGAATCATTCTGATGTGTACCTGCTTTAGTCTTGATTCACTACCCCCCAATTCACATCAATCCCGCATGTGTGTGTTTACCTGATTACCGTCTACTACATAATTGTGCTTGGTGCCGTACACTTTCCCCACAGATATTACAATAGCGTAGCTGACTATGCCAATGGAAAATGCTGAACCAATCATGTCTGAAAACATAGTGACATCCGGCGCCACTGGAGGAATAAACCTAGAAGAAACAAATATTTCACATTGTACTGATGTTTTTTTTTTATGTTTTCTTTTTCATTTATCTAAACTACTATGTTATTAAATTATATGTTATATAATTTATTCAAGCAGAGATGGCAAGAGATGGCCAAGAATTGGACATTATTTCCCTAGGGAAAGGGTCCAATATTGGCACTTCCGATGGCAGTGATAATCCACACAGAAAAGGTAGGAGGGAGGTCTTGCTCAGTGAANTTAGATGATGGCTCAGCATGATACATCATGATATAAAACATGATATATATGACCAAATACTAAGATTTAGGGTCACATATAGCAGAAAAACAAATATTTCTGAGGTGCATTCAGAAGTACACTGCTAAGCACTCCCCTTGCATGGAAAAAATCAGAGACCAAAACCCTACCTTTCACCTCTTCCAAATTTAAAATGCTGGTGGTTGCAGTAGTTCTGCATATTTGTCACTGTGTACATATTACATTAAAATAAAATCAGTGCTATACACAGCTCTGTGCAATGTAAAAAAAACACCAAAAAAGAGTAAATTTGCTCCTGGGCAACTTGTTTTCAAATCATGCAGGGAAATACTTTGCTTTTGTATATTCAAATATTGATTAGCTGTGTAACGGTCACCAGCACATTTTACATTTACTACCTCCTTTAGAGGAACATGGATTTCCTTGGGTAGAAATTTGTCCAATTTGTGGCATTTGCTCCTAACTCTAAATTAGCCTTTTACCTCTAGTAGTGACAAACTACTAGAATGTATCTGCAATTTATTATGTACTTACTGCATTTGTCTTAACAGAAAAAACACATTTTGGAATCTTGATTAAACCACAGAAGGATACTTGCACTTACCCAGTGGGGATTTTTCCTACTATTCCTACATTATAAAGCTTTTGTAAATTGGCTCCATAAGAAATCCCTGTAGCCACAATTGTCTAAAAAAAATTGAAATGAATCATTAATTATAAGCAGTGAATGANCTTGTCAATGACAACANTGGTATTGCAGTTATACTTACCACTATGATTTCTATAGGAATTGGGTATTTTAAGATACGTTTGTAACGATCGTTTAATTCTTTCACCGTACATATAACAATAAATGATATAAGTNCAGCAATAAGATCAGCAAAGTTGGTTTGTGCAATGTTGGCAAATATATCTCTAATTGTCTGAAAAAAAAAGAAATATATAGTAAGTGCCATGCACATTAGTTCATTTAATATATACTAGTACCCTGATGGCTAACCTGTGACACTCCAGATGCTGTCCCATCATGCTTTGCCAGCTTATGCCAAAGACTCAACATTCTAGGCTCCTGGCAAAGCATGATGGGACTTGTAGTTTGACAGCATCTGGAGTGTCACAGGTTAGCCATCAGGGTACTAGTATATTGAAGGTGATGTACAACACACAATTTAACATGCTGTGACATGCTTACATTAACACTGACAAGTGTATTGATTGAATCAAACAGTTTGTCCATTCACTCCCAGCCCTTCACTGGTANAAGCCCCTCTCAGTTCACACTCTCAAATTTCCCTAATTTCCCCCATCTCTAAAAAGATTTCATTTTCATTCCTCCTGTTCCTCTGTGTCTGGCATGTGGTAATACTTAAAGTTGTGGCCNGCACCAGGTGAATAAAATGCTCCTGCCCTTGGTTTACATACAAATGATACCAATAACTCCAACAATCAGACAGAATGTATCATTGGGATAACACTTATAGGATATGAAAGTGTGTATGGAAAGTGCTAAAGAAAAGAGGACACTCACAGGATAAATCACCCTTACTAGTATATAAAATCAAAACACTGACCAACTCCTGTAATAAAACATATAATATACTGAGCTACTCCTAAACAACCCAAAATCTTATGATAAGTAGAAATCTCTACAATATATATGCAGGCTCAACGTAAAAGAACCAGGGCTTATCCTGTACAGGATGAGCCTTTCCACATGGAGCCTGTGTGGACAACATCACCACATTTCGATTCCCGTAGTTTAGTAAAAGACCCTGGTATTACTAGAGTAATAAATACAAGTATGGCTAATATCTCCTACAAACTTGGCAAGAGTTTATAGTTCTGTTATACAACACTGACAAACTTTGTGTAACTCACATATAGAATATTAAATAATCCATTGTAGTTTTTGGTGGGGACATTCACGACTGCTTTGAACTGAGAGACAAACACTTGGAAAGCTGCTGCTGTGGTGTAGCCACTGATTAATGGATCTGCCAGATACCTGACAATGAAGCCAATCCTGAAGACTCCTAATAAAAGCTGGAAATAAAACAAACAGTAATTGGTGAGTTTTCACATGAAGACACCTGGACAAACTGTAGTAAAAAGTTATAAAAAAGACAGGCATATCTTTCTATAAACAATCTATTAATATATAACAACTGATATTGTATACATGCCTAGAACCATAATTAACTCACTTGCTTATTAAGGACATTTTCTATTAACTGGTAATTTCTAGTTCTAAATATCAATTATTATTATCACTTATTACAAGTAAAATTCTGAAACTAAATGCTATCACTGNTATATGTATTTATTACCTGCATGATTCCAGTTAAGACATTGAGTGTCCCTGAGATAGTAACTCTAGCTGCATCACGGGCCACAGTGTCTATCAATGTCGTATTCAGTCCNGTGCTATTACTGCGGAGGGGAAAATTTTCATCTGGAGCCATAGCCAAAACCACTGTTCCAACCATCAAGCTCACCACTGGAAATGGTCCTATATATACATATAGAAACAGNTTTAATAACATTAAGATGCTTTTATATTTTCCTTGCACTGTTGAATTTTTATGTTTATTTAAGTATTAAAACATCGAATCAGATAAAATGGACAGTGTATCCAAATATGTGATACAGGGGTATATTTACTAAGCAGGGNATTTGCTGGGGAAATGAAAAGTGGGGAAGTTGCCCAGATTCGAGCTTACATTCTCCAGTATGTAAAATGAAACTGAGAGCTCGAATCTTTTCAATTCCCCAGCAAATTCCCTGCTTAGTAAATATACCCCATAGCCAC
>JABWIB010008700.1:1290-20548 GCA_016617825.1 Platyplectrum ornatum | reverse complement strand
CCTAGACCCGAAACCTTCTGCATGGGTCTCCTGATCAGTCTTCCACCCCTGGAGTTATTAACGGTATTAAATCCAGCAGTTAGTGGANAATGTATTTCAATGCACTGGATTTTGCCAGCAGAACTGGTCTACCTGAATACAAATGCTCAGATGAGGTTATTATCCAAGTGAAATGGGAATCCATAATGACTTGTGCCTGTAGGGAGCTCATTTGCATAAAACCCAAGGTCAACAATAAACATAAAGAAATACTAAACAGATAACATTTGCTCAGTGGGGAACCTGTGCATTCCAGTCTACCGGGCATGTAGATTTATAGACGTTCTGTACAAGTACTCAGTAATGGGGATATATATATATATATATATATATACAGTATATAGATAGATGGTGTTGAAGTCAAGGACGGGACATGTAGCTCTTATCTGCCGTCACGTTGACATCCCTAAAAGTTTTACATTTTTTTTAAAGTTGTTATAAATGGTCTTTTATTAAATAAAAAGTAGTTAAGACTTGATTGGAACCAATCATATTCTCTAGTTTGTAATAAGAACCTGAGAGCTAGAATATGATTGGTTGCTATAGGCAACATCTTTTCTACAGTTTGGTAAATTTGGCCCTTAATACTAGAAGTATGCCATATTAAGTTGAGGATTTATAAGATGTGGTATAGTCAAAACATGACCCATCCAGACCTGGCCAGTACTGGTGGGTATTATCTTTTTCCCTGTAGCTGTGTGAGAACAAATTAGACATTTGGTACAAGTGCCTGAGATGTTCCATCGGTCCTGTACGTCAACTACAACAGAGCTTTAGTAGTAGCTTAATTATAGCAACCACTGATGTATAAAGATGAATACCTCATAAGTGACACCACTGTCCGTGCCCGCGTCCCACGGGATAAGATCTTGGATTACCCTCTGGACCCAGCCGCATTCCTTGGTACAGAGGTCTTCAGCCGAGAGGCCGACATTCCAGTCGGGGCTTGGACCCAGCATGGTCAGGAAAGACATCAGGTGTCGCGTCCTGTCCACAGAAAACTCTGCAGATGGGGCCGCTCTCCTGTGGAGGACAAGCACAATGTAAAATATACCGGCAGATACGGACACGGACAACGCAATCTAGTACGCGCAACAGAAAAATATTTTCACAGCTCACATCTGGCGAATGATATGTCGCAACTTATTTTGGACCATTGCGTCAGCAATTAACCATCTGAACAGGGACAGTGTTGATGGTTCAGTGGTTAGCACATAGAGCCTAACAGCGCTGAGGTCATGAGTTCAATTCTGGACTGGCAGGACCTTATCTGTGTGGAGTTTCCATGTGTTCTGGTACCCCAAAAAACATACTATTCAATTGGCAGCTGGTCCCTAGTTTATGTGTAGTTGCACCTATATATCTCCTTAGAATGTAAGCCTGTGGGCAGGGACCCTCTTCCCACCTATCCTGTCTGATACAAATGATAAAGTGCTATGATGGCCTGTGTAAAAACCTGGTTTTAAGGTTGGACGTATGCATTGTGTTGGTTTACAAAAGCTNATTTCATTTAATTTATAACTATACTTTTCTGCCATTTGTATTGTCCTTTAAGCACTTGCACACAAGTTTAGAATGCGGAACCATTCATTACAGATGCAACACTTTATNATATTACTAAAATACCGCCATGGCGCTGGATTNGTTTCATTGGATGATTCNTTGCGGAGAGCTTTTGAAANGGGAATGTCAGTCAAGCAGAGGCGTGAAAGTGAGAATGAACTAAACCTGGAAAAGGCATTATATTTCCATAAATTCCTCAAACAGTTTTATTTAGCCACATATGCTCTATCTATATCACGCCATACAATGATAATTAGGATGACGAGATGCGCCCTCCGCGTCCATTGAGTAAAGATTATTTTTTTTCCACAGAACAAAACAAAATCCAAAAAGTGTCAAAGCGCGCGGTAAAGATTTAATTACACAGCAGGGAACAAATATTTATGGAGGCTGAAAAGTAAATTAAAAAGCAGCTCATCGGAGGCACACTTATCTCTGTAGACAGGTCTAATGTAGGTTACAGTTGAACATTTTGTACTTTGGAAAAGGATGTGTGAAGGTAAAAGTCGCATCTTTCATCCCTTGTCGCAGTTTTAATAGAATGGAGATGTTATTAAACTCTCATTAGTTGAAAGTCGTTCTGGTATTCATCCAGGAGTACTTTCTGGCATGTGACGTGGTTTTCGGCGTTACTACCAGAAGGCGAGGGAGGTTTTCTATGTAACAGATATCTCAACAATCAATAAGGCAAGTATTATTATTTATTATTATCCTGGATAGGGGAGTTCTCTTATAATTGTTCACCCTCGGTTATTAATTATCCATTCTATGGACCAGATGCAGACTTCAATATAATAAAGGAAAGTTACACCTGGGTAAAACCATGTGGAATTGCAGGGGGTGGGGGGTAAAATGAATGTCAGTGTTTGCATGCAGGGAGAATACTTTATTGTTACTGACCAGATACTGACCAGCNTTACTGTTACACTGTTATTAGACTTGTGCTGGAAACATCACCTCTCAACTCTAATAATTTTTGCAACTCCCCGTGCAATGGTTTTGCCCAGGTATAACTTTCCTCTCTCATGTTAAATCTGGTCCTAATTCTGTTACAAAGACAGATACAATGATATCCAAACTTGCCGGGGGAACATATCCAAAACCGTATGCCTGGCCCTACTTCACATGAGCGATTATCCATGTGACATAGGACGTGTGACCCAGGAGCTTTATTTGAGCAACTGTCTCACCGTCTCAAGAAAGAAATGAGCCTGGAGACGATGTGTTTTGTTTTGTCATTTTCTTTTTAAACTATTATAGGACCAAATACAGTAAGTTTCTGTGAATGAGATGACCCGAGAGATAACACCTACAGCATTCAAAGCGACAGGTATGGGATAGAGTTTAAACAGAGTTCGGCCAATTCTCCCGGTATGCCAGTATTATCAACAAATCAGTAATTTTAATGTTAATCAAATCCATTGAATGGACGGCGGGACTTGATGACATTAATCTCCGCCCATCAATAGTAAAGGAACGTTTTAGCTCCTTCACCCCCCCCCCCCAGATAATGTCAACTTCTTCTAGGAGGTAGGCCAAATGTTGGCAACCCAAAATTTAAAACATTTATAGACCTACATTTACTAAGCAGGGAGATGGAAAAGTGGGGATGTTGCCCTTAGCAACCCATCAGATTAAAGCTCTCAGTTTCATTTTACCTATTGAGAGCTTGAATCTGATTGGTTGCTATGGGCAACACCCCGCTTTTCAATCTCCCTGCTTAGTAAATTTAGGCCCTAGTCTTTGTGTGTGGAACTGGGCTGAGTTTAGGAATAATTGATTCTAATGATATGATATTATACATTCATCATCATAGATTATAAGATTTACCTATATAATGAACAGTAGTTTAATAGGAGCAGCCTTTATCTTTACATTGGTTTACATTGGTTTGTACTGGAACCCCTGCGAGATATAAGGTATGTAAACCTATCATTTTCTATCTTTTATGCAGAGGGAAGGAAACTAGACCAAGTATAAAGGGAAGCATATTCCGCATTTACCGACGGATAGTGGAATCTGCATATGTTTTGTTTTACAATGATCAGAACATTTTTTTTCTACCTCACCAGAATTAATTAAACTCGATTCATCTATTTTTTTTTTTAATAACGTCTGCTCCATCTGTCAGACATTTGTTCTGTCAGAATGAAATGGAAGCTACTACGCGACTTTGCGTTTGGAGGGAATGCACGAGAGGCTTTAAATGAAGTGGCCAATTAAAAACATGAATCTTCAGTACAATCTGAGCAGCACAAAATGGTTCTTGTCTCGTTAAGATATTACTAATATTGTAATGGAAATGAATGATCATTATTTTCTGCACATTTGTGGCGCAGTAAGGGCTGCGTATACTTCATGACAGCATGGGCCGAATTTTTCAGGTCTTTTAAGTGTTTGTTAACATAAATGGGCATGATGTATTTATGATCCTAAACTGCATAGTCATGGTGGCCAACTTACACTTTCTAGCTCTGGGAGATCTTGGATGGCAGAAAGTAAAATTTGCTTAGGGGCAGGACTTGATGTAAAACAAGTCCCACGCCTTTTGTGATGTCATATGTCTGCCAATCAATCATGCAGGAGGGAGGGATTACTAGCAGTGATTTTTTTTAAATTCCTGAACCTTCCTCCATGCAAATTTCTGATTGACTCCATGGTCTAAATTTACTAAGCAGGGAGATTGAAAAGTGGGGTTTTTGCCCATAGCAACATTTCAGATTCAAGCTCTCCATTTCATTTTACATACTGGAGAACGTGAGCTTGATTCTGATTGGTTGCTATGGGAAACATCCGCACTTTTCAATCTTCCTGCTAAATTTAGGCCCATGCCTCCAAACATTTTGTGTGGCAAGAACTGGACAAATAATCCCTGCTCAGGCTCTGACTAAGCCCTGCCCAGTCCCCACCAAGGCTCTGTCCAAACCCCGCCCCTGCCCAGTCCCCACCCAGGCTCTGTCAAAGACCTGCCCCTGCCCAGTCCCCACCAAGGCTCTGTTCAAACACTGCCCCTTCCCAGTCCCCACCCAGGCTCTGACTAAGCCCTGCCCCTGCCCAGTCCTCCCCCACCCAGGCTCTGTCCAAACCCCGCCCATGCCCATTCCCTATCCTGTCTCTCCCTTTCACAACGCATAGAGAAATAAACCACTAAACAAAAGGCATTGCTACCAGTTTTGTCCCCTTATTGGCTACAAAATAGAAGGTAAACTGGACAGTTGTGAGGCATGCAACTCCCTGTACAGATCTCCTAGCTTTCGTCAGTACTAGTGTAACATCTTGTATGTAGTGATATTATAGTTAGGCTTACTACATGAGGATTATTTTAAAACCATCATCTAGGTCAGTGCTGATGGTTAGAGGCTGTGATTATAGGCTCTATTTACTAAAATTCATCTTGTGATTGATCGTTAAGATAGCCAGGCTTTTATCTCTTTGCGTGAACCTCTTTTGACCGAAGGATTTATTAATACTTACCTGTTGAGGTCCCACGATGGTCTGAGAGCTTATTTCACACATCATGTATTCTAGCACTCTCCCCTCATGTATACCCCTTTTCCTCCCTCTAATAGCTTGTATTAGGGGGAGGAAAAGGGGTATACATGAGGGGAGAGTGCTAGAATACATGATGTGTGAAAAGAGAGGTTTATGGGGGTATTATTGGAATTTTAACAACAAGACCACCTTCAGATGGAGTTATTATTACTCCAGGAGTGGTATGATAAACTCCTTCCAGGGGTTAGTAAATATAATGAAGTGCTGGGCCACATTCACAAGAGTGGGCCGGTAATGGGATGCACTGTTTATATGGATTGGCGCAAAAATTCAGTTTATTTTCAGGTGATAATGCCTGTTTTCACTTGAAAAGTGGGCATAATCACCGGAAAATGAACATATTGGATAGAACCCTATGTATTCAATAGCCAAATACTAGTCACAATATGATGTCGCTAGTGCAAGTCTCTGGACAACACAGGACATTTGGGGATGAGAGAAAAAAGTTTTTGGTTACTACTGTGTGTTACTACTGTACTACTGTACAAACTTTCTCAGTGGAGGCACCCTTAGGGTCTCCGTAATTTTTCAGAGCCCCTAATACAAAATAATTTCCCATTTTTTTAAGTTTTTGAGTCAAAGTATGGTAATAATTATTTATATAAAGACAGAAATACTTCATATTGCTATCAAGTACGAAAAAAAAAATTCTGCGGCTCCTCAATGAGAGCATCGCAGCACCCCAGGAAGCCTAGACAGGGCCGGTTCACCCATTGGGCGGAAGCCTAGGGCGGCCGACCCTGAGGGCGGCAGAGCATCAGGACAAAAAAACTGCAGGGGGCATTCAACTGCAGGGGGCATGGTTCTAGGTTTGCCTAGGGCGCCCGAAGACCTAGCACCAGCCCTGAGTTTGGGAACCATTGGGTTACTACATTACTTTACAACAGCTCTTTGAAGATGCCAAGTTTATAGAGTTTGTTGCTTTCAAGTAAAAACTTTTGGCACACTGGCTGTTGCATGTATTATTAAGAAATACACCAGTCCTGGATTTGCAGCTCTGATACCGGGCGTAAAATAAAAGTTTAAATAATAACTTGCTGACTTCTACCTGCTTGGAAATTGTTTCCATCTCTCTCTCTCCGTTGTGTATTCTAGTCCAGGGGGTAAAACTGTTACAGTACATTTCCAACAACATCAAAAGACAGTTTCTGCTCTGGATACATCTCATCTGTCTGTTACCTGATAAGGCCAATTACACGAACCTTGGAAGATAGATCAGTTTCCATGGAAATAAGAGAAAATCTAGCTACCTATCATTTTTTTTTGGATGCAGAACAAATATACTGTATACCTACCTGAAAAATAATTGACTGTCTTCTTTCAATTAGGGCAGAATCGTCTTGAATGTTCATAATTCTCTGTTAATATTCTTAGTAGATTTAATATTAAAAGATAACAAAAACCTCAAATGTACAAAGTTCAGGTATGAGCTATGGAGGTAAGAAGCATTGTCCTGTCCTACCCTGTTATTTCATGTTAGATACATAAAGGTAACACTAGTCTCAATTAGACATGAGACACCCCCCTGCCGTTCCCAGGGGTCTTCTGATGCTAGGGGTGGTCCTGAATCACAGGCTCCTATACTCGGTTGTGTGGATGCAAAAATGTCCACTTTCAATGGGCAGTTTTGCCAGGGTTGGCCCACATGTGGTCATGGGGCACTCTCATTTGCTGCACATGTGGATTTCATGCATGTATGGCCGTCTTCGGCCGGGGAGGAAGGGTGCACCAGGTTTCACTGCCCTGTTTCCATATCCATTTACAGTGGACCAACAGGATACTGTATCTGATCATCCTCAGCGTAGGGATAGTGGGACACAGACAAAGGAAAGTAACAATCCTTATTTTTCAGATGCCGCTTCTCTTTTCCGTCATGTTCACAGCACTCTTCAGCCAATGAAGTTTCAGGTCCTTTGGGTCTACAGAGTGGTGTGGAGTAGCAGGAAGACACTGGGTCACGGTCATCTTTGCACCATGCATCTGGTTCAGGGTAACAGTCCAATGGGTTCTTTTTCATTTGCCCGCAGAACTTTATGCAGGTTACATATAGGATATAAACTAAGGGCTGGATTCAGGTCTACGTAAAAACTCTGTTCTTGCACCTGTGCGGGTGTGTGGGAGAGGGAAGTAAAGTTCCTTGTCACCCGCAGGCTGCCTACGACTGTTCTTCAAGATCCCTCAACTCTATCTTCTTTTCTTCTGTGCTCTTCCTCTGCTCTGTCATGCCTCTATTGACTTCTCTGTTTCTTCTCTATCGTATTCTTAGCTTCACATCATCTGGAGTGCAGCAGGGTGACTTTGACTGTTCTTCCAGACCCCCTTTAGAAGTTTCATGAAAGGCCCTCTCAATGTTCCAAGAGATCTTATCGTTGTAATCACGTTCATCGATTCTTAATATATATTTAATCAAGAAAGCGTTACCTAGTTACCTACAGTACGTATTATTCAGCAACTGTAAGCATCTCCAACCGGCATTAAAACCAATATAACCAATTCATGGGCAAAACGTGGACCAGAATTCTTCATACTTCATTTAATCATGGTCAGGGCAGATCATTTTAAGTAGGGTGAACAAATCATAAGAGGTTCTCCTCGTATACAAAGGACACAGGATACAATAAGTATCCATCATCAGATTTTGTTTTGCAGCTGCATTTGGAAGTCCAATCCCAACCGAACCGGAGGTCTGGATCCCTGTCATAGGTTATTTCCACCTTTTCACTCAAAGTAGCAGACAGACGTGGACACATTGATTATTCTAACACTGCTCCTGAGGCATTAGTAGATGAAATGACTAAACAACTGTAAATTGTGAAATCAAATTAGAGGACATTTTAATTACGTTGAAAGATGTATTGTAATTCTAAAAGACTTTGTGAAAGACAAAAATAAAAAGATCTAGATACAAATTTCAGTTACAAAAATTAGTAGAACAAAATAAAGGCTTCACATATGAGATATTGATCCAGATTTCTCAAGTACTCAGTGTGGCCACAGCAAAGTGGAAAGGAGAAAAAAATTAATTACATGTATTTAAAAATTATTACAATGATTAAAAAAAGGAATTTTCAATAAATAAATACTTTTGTAACACGTAAAAGGGAACTCAGACAATTAGACTGAGAAGTGTAATGTAGCGGGTTACCATGACATATAATTATGTCTGGACTCTGGATCAGGTTAAAAAAATGTTGCTGACAGAGCTCGAAAGACAAAACATTAGTTTTACAGTAGATTGGACAAAAGAAAACGGGCATTCTCGGAGCATGGACAAAGCAAAGGAGAGCACTGGCGGCTAAAGTGGGAGTGAGGACAAGATAATGATATCAATTTTTTTACTATATTTGTTTTAATAGATGAGTAAGCTAATACTGTGATGTCAGCTTTATGATTACAAAGTTGCATACCTCCCAAGTGTCGCTACCTAGCAGGTCCCCCTGGTAGCTCCGGGCCCAGGTAAATCGTTACCTCTCTCCCCTCTCTGTGGCCCTGGTAGAACTCACCAAACCGAATCCTAAGATCTGACTAAGCCAAATATCTCAAAGCAGCATAAGTGGAAATCTGACAGTGGAACCTTACTGTAGCCAAAAATCCATGTGAGCACACTATATAATCACTCCCCTTGCTCACACAGATTTCTGAATCCAGGGCAGGGAGATAGAAAACTGTGGATGTTGCCCATAGCAACCCATTAGATTCAAGCTCTCATTTTCATTTTACATACTGGAGCATGTGAGTTCAAATCTGGTTGGTTGCTATGGGTATCACAGTAACTTTAGTCGCCGCTTATAACAGAATTTCCTTTTTCCTACAGTTAGTTTGATCTATAGAAATAAAGATCAGAAAGCGCCTCATATACTTCTCTTCATTCACATCTGTGTTTTCAGATAAAAGCAGCACGGCGTAATTAATTGAGCAAAACAATAATTAGCCATCTAATTTGTCCTTTCATGATTAACACTTTTATCAATTGCTTCTGATGATAGAAAAATATTGAGAACGCAAGAAGTGTTTTTTTTTTTAAAGTAGGTCATTTTGGCATCTTAATGGCTCGTAAGTGCGAAATGTTACTAACCTAAATGTGCACTTTTTAATGATGTGCTTTTGCTATATAAAATGACTGGAGAAAATGGGCAACTTTACTAATGTGCTTTTAATGATTATATCTATAATAAATGAATAATAAAATGCTATGTTTTCTTTCTTTGTTTTCAACCCTAGTCATCTCGAAACAGCCCTAGCCATCAGGAAACAAAGGTTAATGGTTTTAGAAAAGCTGAATTTAATAGTTTCTTAGGAGAACATATCTTAAATAGGAGATCAGGAAATGGGCCGATAATTGGAGGATTTTCTAGGATTTCCTAGAAAGAGACGGATAAAATGTTTGAGCCACCTAGTAATGGAACACCAAAGAGTATTCAAAAGTAGACTTGGAGTCGTTATTAGACATGATGTAAAGGTCAGGAGTGATATAGTACAGCATTTAGAATGTCAGGGTATAAGGACAGGACATCAAGTATATATATATATATATATATATATATATATATATATATATATATACAGGGCTCGAAGTTGGGATTGTAATAGGGCGGTATGGCGCTAAGCCCTGTCCCTTACATAAGCCCCGTCCCCTTCAGACCCGCGATTTTTTAAAACTAAAGTTCCCCCCCTCCAGTACTGAGAAGGTGGAGCTTAGAAAAGGGGGCATGGCTTAGAGGGAGAAGGGCCGGTATGCCATACCGGCATATACCGGCCCACTTCGAGCCCTGTATATATATGTCCCTGAGGAAAGTCATAAAGACTGAAACGTTGGACCCACTAGGTGACTGAGAGTGGTTCATTGGAGTGCTGCGCATGTGAGCTATATATATATATATATATATATATATATATATATATATATATATATAAAATAGAAGACAAAGCCTTTGCTCCTATAAATTGGGATTGTCCCCAGGAATCGGGACACTTGGGAGATATGGGAATAGATATAAAAATGTACGTTATAAATGCAGTTTCTGAACATAATTGGACAGTGATGTTGGCCACAAATCCATCCTGATGAAGAAACAGCGAAACCATTTCAGCAAATGTTTGTGGAGAAATATGTTTTTCGTGAATGCAGATCTAGATTTTGGAAGAGATGTGCAATTCACTCGAGCAAATTATATTGATTTGCCGGTAAGAGGCGAATTAGCTTTTTATGTTAATGTGAAATATGAATGGGAAACACAAAGTAAAGACTCTCAACCAATTATGCAATCAACAAAATAGAAGTTACTAAACTTTATACCCGTTCCATTTCCAAACTTTTGCATAATCTCCCTAATTTATTGAGCTGGCTGACAAATGAAAACGGATTTTCTCCGATGTAATGATTGCAAACAGTTCTATCTTCTAGAAGGTAATAACTGAACATAAATCATACACATATAAAACCACAAGACACAATTATACAAATATAGAAAGTGATGGCAGGTAAAAGCCTCTCAGTCCATTTTGGTTTTTTAAATCATGCTGAACCCTATTTTACCCTCGGTTTAGGTTTGGATAGTTATTTTTATCACAATAAAGTTGAAATAGTTCTATTGAGTAAAGCTGGCCATACACTATAAGATAAATTGTTCAAGAGTGGGTAATACCATGTTGAATTGCAGGGTAAAATGGGGAGGGGGGGTAAAATGAATGTCAGTGTGTGCATGCAGGGAGAATACTTTATTGTTGCATGTTGCACACAGATACTGACCAGCGTTACTGTTACACTGTTATTACACTTGGGCTGGAAACATCATTTCTCAACTCTAATACTGTTTCCAACTAATTAAATTTTCCTCCACTGCAATTCAACATGGTTTTGCCCACTCTTGAAAAATCTTTCTATTGGAACAATTTATCTTATAGTGTATGGCCAGCTTTAGCCTTTATCCCTTATTAACAACATTTTTAGTGTAGTCATTGTTCCATACAGTTCCTCTAAACCTACCACCACATTCCCTCGCGTTCCACCGTCCTGTACCGGGTTATACCCCTTGATATTTGTGAAAACTGCTACCATATTATCCCCCTCTCTCTCTCTGGGTCTGTCTGTCTCCTCCCCCCCCGTCTTTCTCTACTCTATTTAAAGAATTTAAGTATTCAATAATTCATGTATTTAAGTCCCTCTGGAGATATGGCCTCCAGAGATAAATACAGTATTCCAGGTGAGGCTGCAGCAATGACCCATAAGTTATTTACTTTTATTTATCTCCGCTTATTTATTAGACGCTACTAAGAGTCTGCAGCGCTGTACAATGGAGAATACAGACGGACAGACCGAATGGCTGGGGAAGAGGGGCCCTGCCCGCAAGCCTACATTCTAAAGAAAATTGGGGATTGATACATAGGGCCAATCACACACATACACTAGGGACAATTTAGTCAGCTGCCAATTACCGGTATGTTTTTGGGGAGGAAACCGGAGCAACCGGAGGAAACCCACACAGACACGGGGAGAACATACAAACTCCACATAGATAAGGTCCTGTCTGGGATTCGAACTCATGACCTCAGCACTGGTATCCATGATTGGGTTACGATACATCAACTCTCAACTGAAATTGGCCTCCCCTGCAATTCAATATGGTTTTGCCCAGGTGTAAATTCCCTCCTGATTTCCTCTTATTCTATAACTCTGAATTTGGTCCTTTGCCTGTCGTACCTTTCTCATATAGACATGAATGACTGCATGACCCACGGGTTGAAGAATTCAATGTCTAAGCGACAATACAATAATAACGGAGCAATTTCCAACCCCTCCATGGGACCTGGCGAGGATAGTAGCAGTAGATTTGTCAGAGCTGTCTCCTTTTCGCTCAGTCACTCAAGTTTCCTCTGGGACATTGCAGTAAGAACTCTTGTCAGGAAAGGTTTTCGAGTGCAGGACACACATTGGTGTATATATACTTACACATTCAGAGGCTGCCAGGCCGGCCATTGAGCTTTGGCTTTGATGACTGTTAACACTTCATCACCCTGTAAAAAAAATACAAAATACCTTTCAGCTATTTCACAAAAATAATAATAATAATAATAATNATTATTATTATAATAATATTATCAGTGGCAAACAAGCTCAGGATTTTTAAAGTGGAGTTGTAATGCATGTAAGCATGTATATTAGTGCGGTGGAGATAGTGTATTATATAATGTATATATGGGATATATAAGGTGTCAGGTAATGGTACATATTATAATATATATATGGTTTCTATGGGTATACATTCTATACATAATTAAAACTCAACTCACACCCACCGCACCACCTCTACCTCCCCACTCTCTCTTATTCTCTACACTGAAAGTCCTCAACACGATTTGCAAAGCTCTTTCCCCTTCCTCCATTCTCCACTGGAAAGACCTACCTCAACCTATTGGGCTAGCTTACCCTCTACTAACCCTTAGACTCTCCCTCAAGACCCACTTTTTCAGATTGGTCTACTCCTCCTCCTCCACCTAATCTTTCTACCCTCCCCTTCCTCATCCAAATGTCTTCTGTACTGTTCACGCCTCCCGCTTACTATAACGAGCAGGGACCCCCACCCTACTGTTATCTACCTTAACCTGTCCCATCTTCTCCCATATTTCTCCACTGTCTCCACATTATGCTCTACCTAACTCCTATGTTATTATTTTGTACCCCCATGCTATGTATGTATGTATGCATGTGATTGTGTATGCCATTTCTCTATACGCCCCCATTCTATGCTTGTATTGTATTTCCTATGTACATCTCCAGACTCATTATATATATATATATATATATATATATATATATATATATGTACACCCTTTACATTTAAGATGCACTTCACTATAAGTTAATAGATTAGACACACTATAAAAGGACATAGTGGGTATATTAGGATTCTGTAGAATAATATATGAGGTATATCAGGCAATGGCACTTTATACTTTAGGGGGTATATTTACTAAGCGGTGAGATTGCAGTGAGATTCGAGTACACATTCTCCAATGTGTAAAATAAAATTGACAGCTTGAGTCTGATTGGTTGCTATGGGCAACATCCCCAATTTCCAATCTGACTGCAATCTCACCGTAAATATGGACCTGATTCAGGCACACGTACCGGCTTTCATGAATGAAAAATAAATAAATAAATAAATAAATAAATAAATAAAAAATATTATTTCAATAAAAAAAAAAACCCACAATACACTTTATTAAATATTTTATTTTATTATTTTTATAATTTTTATAATCCAGACATGGTGCAGGCTGCGCTTTCAATTAGCCCTGCTAAAAGCGCAAATGCAAATGAGAAAAGGGGTGTGGAATGCCCCTTTTCTCATTTGCATTTGCCGGAGTCGCAGACGCACGGAACCGGGCTTTGCGCCCGACTCTGTGCTATTCAGAGCCGATCTGCGCATGCAGGCTGGCGGAGACGCAGGGCTGAACCAGCCCCTATACCCCTAGATGTGTATTAAATACCTTTAATGCTTAAATAAAGTCTGGATGCAGTCCTAAATTATCCAGCTGAGATTTTTAACTGCAGGAGTACTGAATGACATTGATATGACATAAGACTATAGTACATAAAGTCGTTTCAATTGTTATTTCAAAGCTCTTTGTCTGAACTGTTTATTGAATGCAGCTTCTGGAATGCATGTTTTTTCTGTGTGCATGTTACGTTCCTCAATTACACTATGAGGTTAAGTGATATATTATTATGAGTAATTGCCATTGCTCCCCGGGCTGACCTTGGAAAAAGGGGGATTCGTATTGCAGTCTCCATACATTTCCTATCGCTTCAGGTGTCCTTGTTGCGATGCACATGACCTTGTTTAAACTGATAGTCCATTCGACAGGCTAATTGCTGCTTTATTTCGTACAAGACTAAAGCAATTAAAGTCTAATGCTGCCTCTTTGCCGCCAGGAAATGTTAAGAGTGTGTGCGATTTTGGTCCTATGTGACCTGACATTCAGAGCAAAATTGAGACACCATTTTTTTACGCGCAGTAATAAGACAATTTTGGCGGCGTTAACTTCTGTGGAATACATTACCATCTGTAATTCTAAGTAAATGACAATCATGACAGAGAGGGATGTAAGACGTAAAAACAAATATCAATCATAAAAGCGAAAAAAAAAACCACTTCTTTGTGTAACAATAGCAATTATTCACAACATACAACTGTAGACTGTAGAAAGTAGAATTAAAATGTATGATATTTCATAGTTTGTCCCTAAAAGTCCCCTATTATTATTCTTCTTTCGTACATTTAATTTAGATCTAAATATACAGTAGGGGTACAGAAATGCAAAATGGGGGGGGGGAGTTCATAGTCAATTGTACATAGACTGAATACCAGGATAATCATACAATGCAAACATTATCCAAACAGAACGCTTTGCGGAAAGGTTGTGTACAGCCCATACCAGGGCCGGACTGGGACTAAAAATCAGCCCTGGCATTTAATGCACACAGGCCCACCTAGAGCTATCCACCAATCAGACTGCTGATAGTTATCCTCTTTTTTTTGTAGACATAGAAACATCATTCCAGCAACACTTGATAGTGGCCCATCACTCTAGTGGCCTATCTGGCATTTGCTAGTCCTGCCCTGGCCCATACTGTGCAACTTAAAAGCCTCCCTCCACCTCACCAGGCCAAACCCCATACACATGGAATGACCCTGACCTCCCTCAACTCCACCGCCTGAAGTCCCCATAGCCCACTGCAACCCATCCTTCACAGCCCATGCTGGATTAGTCACTAGGGAAATGCTCCCAATAAAATATTCATTATAAGGTTGTTGGATGATGATACAGCTATAATTAAAATGTTGGTTGCATCATTGTCTATCTTCAGCCGGTTGAACCAACAATGGCATACTGTATGTATTTGGTGACAGGAGAAGAGTCCTCATTCTACATAACTTCTTCTCATTGTCAGGTCATAACTCCTTCACATAGGCATCCCGACTTCCCAGAAGAGCCATATCAATGCAGGTCATCCATGTACTGTTTCTGTTTGTCGATCATCCATACTGTGGCTCAACACTGTCAGACTACAATCTTAAATTAGTTTCAATGGAGCTCAGGAATAAACCGCCATAGCTGATCCCACCATCACCGCGTCAGCGATTCAACTCACAGAGGGTACTTTTTTTTGTATATTCCAACTGAACACTACACTATAAATAAATATAGAAATATCAAGGACTTCTTCCCATGTGGCTCTGAAGCTCCATTGAGAAGAAAATGATTGAGAATTACGACGTGTAGTGAACCACTGAGACATGAAATGTGTAACGTGGTAGGTTACTATTTCATTCTAAAGCGTGAATGTCCCATTTGGTTGTGCCTAAATGACCCATCACATTCTGCCTTATTATCAGGAATACAGTTATTGCAGCATTTCTGCTTAGAATATATTAAATAAAAGATTATTTTGTAAATCTTTAATTTCGATGTCCATTCTGCATTTCGGTGCATTTAACCTGCTTATGATTTCTACTGATTCTGTGGCAACTTTTTATAGTGATATATGCAAATGAATAACGCCGTTGTATTAAATGACATCCACAAAATGCTTTAATTGTGAGTGTTTTTAGCCCTCAGTTAAAGGTCTTCTGGATTATTTTTACCAGGGGAACAGATAGTGAGCATTCTGCAATACATAAAATGTAATTGCTCATCATTCCTCAGCAGATGTTTTCTTACAATGAGATCATTAGTGTCTTGAACATCCCTCTCCATAGATTTATGTAGTCGTTCTGTATGTGGATGGTATGTAGAATGGGTAATGATATTTAACAATTGCATTACCAAAATGTTCTCAATCTGAAAGGCTGGCTTCGTGTTAATAAGGAATCTTTCATCGTATTCGTATTCATGTAGAAATTTAGTCTGATGCTAGTATCATTTTTCCTGAAAAATAGTTGAAAATAGGACCTATATATTTTAAACTGCGGGTTTGGAGAATGTTGCCCATAGCAACAATAATATTATATCTCTCAGTTTCCTTTTACATCAGTACTTGAAGTGGGCCGGTAAACTCCGGTATGGTATACCGATACATCTTCACCCGAAATACTCTGTGAGAAGATGGGGGCCCAACATCTCCACTTTTTCATTCCTGCAGATTAGTAAATATAGGTCAAGGGGTCATAGCTGTCCATTGCTATTACTCAGTGGGGAAGAATATTAATATACATAGTGACCTGTACGGAGATTCTGATCACTCGTCCTTAAGCCCTACCTTAGTGAGCCCTCTCTGTACCCCATTTGGCCCCATTGCAAATTTCTGAATTATGACCCCTATGTTACAAGATTGCTCCCAAGGTGCTGGGTCTAAGGTAGGTGTGCAGGGGTCAGGTCCGGCCCAGCATACAGAACCTCCCTCGCATGTGGGGTACCCGAAACAGTTGAGGATCTGGGCCCTATGACTATATTTGCAATAAGTTCCCAACAACTTTTACTAACAGTTTTAAAAGTTATAGAGATATATAGAGTTGGAGGAAAACTTTGGCAATCATTTACCATTTAACATACAAGTCAGCATACTATTCACATCTGCAAACACTCCGAAGTCATGAAATGCACAAGGGTGGGCTGAATATGTTACATTTCCAGGATTCCAGGAATTTTGGATGATACTGTAAGAGGACTAGGACGGATGCACCAGTGTCAAACTGTAANGTCCAGCCAGCAAACTGCCTCCATATAAATGTATAATATAAAGCTTTTGTTGCGTGTCTTGGTTCCCATTTTTCTGTCGGGAGGGGGGAGGTGTAGCATACACCATCGGTAACAATTGTAAGGGCATTATATCACAATAGTATTTTATGTATGGATAATGGATTAGGTGATATTTANAACTTTATTTAACTTTTGTCCAATCAACTTTTTGAAGTTATAGCTACTCATTAAGACACCAGAAATGAGGACAATGGTGGGACAGATGTTGTGGTAAAAGTCTCGGGACACCCTAATATTGGTCTGACAATAAATTAAACCCAGCCTTCTCTCTTAAGTATCATAATTATTACTCATTTTCTTTTAAAGATTTCACCTTTGTTGGTCATGTGACAGATAAAAGAAGTCTTTATTTCAGAACATCTAAAGCTGGAATTACTGTTGGCTGCATTTTGAAGAAATGTATTGTGTTACTACGCCAAAAGATAAATCAGAATTTGTCAGTAGTTCGCCATCAGCTAATTACTTTAGCTATCACAATTAACGGCGCTTCCTAATCAACACCTAAGATATTTCAAAGCAAACGCTCTTTTATCNCGCGACTCTCTGTCATTCATTTTACTCGCTTGTAGAAAAAAACATTGAAAATACAGGAAAACAAATCTCAGATGTTCACTTATGAAATACTTTTATCCACTAAGTTGCTGCACAATATTCAAAAATAAAAAATAAATACCTTTCTATCTGGCCAGTTTAGAATTGAAAAGATATCTTATTATTATTATTATATATTATTATTATTATTATAATTATTATATTATTATTATTATTAATATGATGATGATATTATATCATATACTAATATAAGTCATATTAATAATAATTAAAATAATAGCTATTATAATATAATAATATTATATTATATTATTAACAATAATAATGGGACAGAACCAGATCAACACATGATCACAAACTGTGATTAATACACATTCCACCTTCGCCCACGGAGCAGGTCACAAAAGGAAGGGATTTAAAATATACTTATGCATTATTTTTCTTTTTCCAATCAACTTAAAAAATGTTATAATTACAGTACGTACATACATACATACATAGTAAACACTAATATAGATGATAAGGTAAAAAATAAGAGTGTCGTGGCACCCCAGGGAGCCACAGCACACAGTATGGGAACCACTGCCTTAGGGGCTTAAACGGCAAAAATAAATAAATATATATATATAAATAATTTAATATTTATCTATTTTTATATTTCCTATAAACATGCATTTATAGGTTTCTGTGGGAGATACAACACATTAAACTAGTTCTATATTATATGTGCCATTGTGATAATGCATCTCTTAGGTTAGTGTTTTAGTTTGCTCATTAACATTGTTAAAATGCCTTAAACCATAGTTATTTGATTTTTATTTACTTCAATAAATGAATGTCAAATCAAGCTATCAATCTAAATATCTAGTATACAGTATGCTGGTTTAGCAAGCCATAGCTGTCTGGCACGCTTCTCTAATCAGATTAAAGTTGTTTCTAATATGAGAGATTTTCCCAGATGGCAAAATAAACAGTGCAGTATCTGTCCAAAGGGCCAAAAGAAGCTAAGGCATGTATAAAATAAACATGACAAGAGACAGCGGAGATAAAACAAACCTTGCACCATGTGAAAATGTGCAACAGGGACAATGTTTAATTTATATCCATTAGTTTTATACATTGGGCATTCTGAGAAATTCTGCCATTTATTCCCTAATTTCAATTATTTCCAAATTAAAAAAAATTGTGTAAAAAAACCCCCCAAAATCTTGGACTGAATTGCCTTTAAAATTGCATATTTATAGGTGAAAAAAATTGTTTTAACATCCTGATTGAGAAAAAAAATCACAAATTGTTCCTACTTTTCCTAAAGTCCCTAAAGTCCCTAAAGGTTTGTGCTGCAATACAGATGGGATCACTTGCAATGAAAGGTTTCACTTTGGACCATGTGCTAGAATCATGAATAATGAGAATTATCTAGGCCTGTCGATTACTTGGTTCATGTCATGAACCTAATAACCTTGATTGAATGTTTTTTTCAATGTCAGATATGTTAATATATGTTAATATGTTAATATATGTAACATATATTTATTTGTTGGCACAGCACATAAACATCATTACCAAGTCACATAGAAAAAATATGTTTAACATGGGTTAAGAAGCATAGAACATTTTTGTATGGTGACAACAGCTGTTTTCTCCATGTTGTTGCTGCTGCTTTATACACCTAATCTTACAGCATTTCTGTGCTGTAGGAAGGAATCCAGAAGATATTAACATCATTGGAGAAAGAGTTTTCCAGGGATCACAGGGGACAAAGCTACTTTATAAATTTGATGAATGGACA
>JABWIB010008698.1:6791-18315 GCA_016617825.1 Platyplectrum ornatum | reverse complement strand
ATAGGGTATGGCCAGCTTAAGCTGACATCTGTTCAGTGTGTACTCAAACATAGTACAGGATAGTTTCAGAGAGTATGATCATGATTTGATGTTTAGGAGCACTTAATATTTATGATCAATTATGTCTGCAGATAAGACATTTGTGTGAACAAACAATCCTCAGAGCAACTNTTCCCATTAATAATTCAGTATAGGGCCACCTTGTGGTCAAGAATATAATTGTAGCATATTACATCAAAGGTTTCTGGGATTGTTTACAGGTGGAACCTTTTGCAACTGCAGCTGGCTAATCAGCTGATCGGCAGCAGTGGTAAAAGATTTGTCCTGATGTTTATCCAGGTTTAAGCCTTGGCGTTAGGTCTCAGATGGGGCCATTGGCACCATAGATTAAACTTTAACAAATGCCAGGCAGTCTGCTTCAGGGGATATGGTTAAAAGGTGAAAAGTTCTCCCTATAAATATATCGCCTTTCTAACAGTAGTAAATATGTTAGTACTGTTGTAGTTTCGCATTAGAAAAACCTATATTTGCTAAACAGAAAATATAGAAGCTGCCCATAGCAACCAATAAGATTCTACCACAGTTTCCTATTACTTACTAGAGAATGTCAGCTAGCATCTGGTATGAGCAATAAAACTCCACTTTTCCATGTATGCAGCTTAGAATATCTAGCCTTTAATAGTGCNGCAGTAGGGCTAAAATACAAAGCAGCAGTTCTCTGTACAAACAAAACAAGGCCTGGGCTCCCACAGATTTCGTCCTTCATTTAGTGGGTGTCATTCATTTACATTTACTTTCAAAATAATTTATTAGAATATTTATCTGTTTGAGTTGCACATTTCTCTATAGAAGATATGGTCTATTCTCACATCCACTGTTTGAGTACAGGCAAGACCTGAGTGAAACCATGTTGCACAGGGATGCAAAGGAATATGCTTTACATGCTGTGTCATTTATATTAATCTGAAAATTAAGACAGTAATCTACTATACTTATTACATATTAAGGCACTTTAGAAACAACTATTGAAAAGTCTCCTTTGTTAAAGTTTCAGCATTGTTTGCTATTTATTCATTAATCTAAATTAGATTAAAGACCTGGTTGCAGAATGTTTGCATTTATAGTTCTCTTTAAACTTTTATATACATCTTATATGGTCACATCTGCCTCAAGACAGACAAACATCCCAAGTCTTCCCCATACACTCCAATAAGCCAGTCCAACCTGGTACTNATAATATTATAAATACCTAAAATTTATCAGTATATTTAAAGATCAGTACAAAAAAACAAACTAAAAAAAACAAGCATAACATGGATTGCTTTATTGAACTGCTAAAGTACAGGTCATATACAAAAAGTAAACATACACCATGATACACAGATATTGTATTCTTTACTAAACAAGAGGCCATAGGAAAATAAATACTATTACCCAAAGTCTACCATAACACTTAACCATTTTATAAACTGTCCCCTACCCTTTTTTAATTTTTCTTTTATCACATTAGATATTCTGGAAAACATAAGGATAAAAAANCCCCAAACAGCTCTTCATGTTTTACGAGATTTCTCTGCAGATGTTGAATGCCAGGTAAAAGTTATACACGAGTTTTTAATCTAAAGTTATACCACATTAGTATAAACTATTTTGAAGAAATAGAACCACAAACAAGTCTGTACATAACAAAAACAAACTGTTCAAAATATATTCCATGAATACCACCATGACNTCATACATTTACTGGTCAAAAAGTTAGTTAGGCGAAAGTTAAACAGAAGAATGATACTTCTATCAATATTGCTATAGCCACTGCNTTAAGACAGAACACATGGCATCATTTCGATCAAGTATCAAAAATTCTCTGCATGCACCCAAGCTGGCTAAAAAGGCCACTACTTTCCAGTTTTTTAACTACTTATTGCATTCATTGGTTTGCTTCTGTTTAAGGATTGTTTATAGTGGCAAGTTGTCATGGCATTAAAAAGAACAAAATATACATATAATTTACAACAATTATAAAATCCTCAAAAGCAAAAGGCTAAATGGAAGCTTGTAACATTATGATGAGGCTCTCTTTTGTTCTGTGAATGGAGATTCATACACCTCCATAGGAGGACAGGAGCAAACCAAATGTTGGTCACCATAGATGTCATCAATTCGAGCAATTGTAGGCCAGAATTTGCTTTCAGGTTTTATATAAGGCTATAATAAAAGAAAAAAAAGGTAGAGATTTGTGTTAAATTTGAATACATATTTACCATGGGGAGGGGAACTCAATGAAAATAGAATTGCAGTGGGTACACTGATGTGAAAGATGTTCAATGGGGAGAAGGGAGAAGTGTCAACAATCTGGGATGATTGCCAATCACCTCCTTTAACGGCAGAGGGATTTGGAATAAAGCCTTAATTTAATTTAAACAATAAGAGTGACTGGATTCAGACTTAAGATCAGATTCAGTTCATTAGCCTTCACAATGGAGGCTAATGTACCAAATTTGATTTCTTTAATTCAGCTCATTGGAGAGGACATTGGAGATGGAGCAGGCTGCGCTTGTAATTAGCAGGGCTTAGCCCTGCTAAAAGCACATATGCAAATGAGAAAAGGGGCGTGGAACGCCCCTTTCCTCATTAGCATATGCCGGAGTCGCAGAGGCACGGAGTCGGGCTTTGAAACATCGTGTCTCCGCCAGCCTGGCTGGCGGAGACGCAGGGCTGAATCAGCCCCAAGTATTCCACAATACTATGGGGACAGAAAAAAAAAAAAACTAGATCATATGAATGGTAAGCAGTCCTTACCAAAGGGAATGCAGCTACTTCTCTGGAGTATGGGCGATCCCAATTGGAAGATGCAATGCAGGTCAGTGTATGTGGAGACATCTGAAAACAAAATAAAAAAAAAAGGTTTAAGGAAAAAAAAAAAAAACCTGCCTCATTTTATAGCGTTCCTAGTTTCACCTAGGTTTCTATTATACCTTTAGAGGATTTATTCTGGAATCCATTCTACCTTCCTCAACATCAGAAATTTCTTGCCTAATGCTGATCATGGCATCACAGAACCTGTCCANCTCTGCTTTATCTTCAGACTCTGTTGGTTCAATCATAAGAGTTCCTGCCACAGGCCATGACATGGTAGGAGCATGGAAACCTGGGAAAGTATCAAAACTAGAATGAATGAAGATAGCATACAGAGGGTGGGGTATTTGAATGTTAAAATATAAAAACAAAATAGAGAGTATGTGAGTAAAATATTAAGTTACCATAGTCTTGCAGCCTTTTTGCAATATCTACAGCTTCAATATTTGCAGATTTCTTGAAAGGTCTAACATCAAGGATGAATTCATGAGCTACACATCCTGCAAGAGAATATGTAAGACACTATTAAAATGCAATCTATACATGTATATATAGTGTATCTCCATTAATAAACAGTTCTCACAAAATTGTGGTAAAAAATGAACATATTTCTAAGTTTACTTATTACAAAACGGCTGGCAATGAAGGAAATCTGTATGTCTAGTAAGTCTTCCCATGGGCGAAGTACTGAGCACAGATGAACCCATTAGAAGCTCACAAGCTTGAGATTTCAGTTCCCAGACTTACCTTTAGACCCCCTGTACAAGACCTTGTAGTACTTTTCTAGTCTCTTTGCCATATAATTTGCATTCAGGATAGCCACCTCTGTAGCATGCTTGAGCCCCTTTGCACCCATCATCTGGAAAATTTATAAAACAAAAAATAAATAAATGAAAATTNATCACAATATTCAACAATATGCATTTTCATGATATACTTAAATACTAAGAATTTATACCATCTATGAAATATCTGTTAATGGCAGTGAAATTAAAGAATATTGGAAATATATGACCATATATAAAATTGCAGTAGAGGCAATTTATGAATTTGGTTAAATGTTTATACTAGAAAATTTNGTATTTTATTTATGAGTACAAGACATACTATCATCTACATCACTCCCATGGTCCAAAGTACTGGTCCCCCATATTAATAGTGTGTAAAAGAGGAGAAAGGCAGCTGTTAATGCACCATATTACATGTTTGCTACCTCCATTACATAGAGGCTAAGCTTAGCTTAGAAATTATAATAATAATTACCTTGATGTATGCCCATGAAATAGGTAAAATAGCACTAGAACCCCATGGAGCGGCACTTATAGTGCCTAAGGGCCGAGCATCAATATCCTGCTGAATGGTAATAACTGGGTGGCTTGGTAGAAAAGGGGCAAGATGCTTCTTCCTGTGAAAAAGTTATGTTTAGTCACAAACCAAATTTTTTAAAGCTTAATATCAGTACAATAAAAGCACTGGAGTGCAGCGATCTTATTTGCTGCAGTATTAGTTATCATTAAGACCAAGACATGTACACAATCCAAAAGTTTTAAATATTAACCAATAGTAAAATACTTACACTCCTATAGGTCCCATTCCAGGACCTCCACCACCATGGGGGATACAGAAAGTCTTATGGAGATTTAAGTGAGACACATCAGATCCATAATCACTTGGTCGGCACAGTCCAACCTGAGTGACAATATAAAAACTGGTTTAATCCTGAATATTTCACCTTTGCATAGTGTGGTAGTGCGTAACACGTCTATGCCTCCTAACCAGTCTGGTACACAAATGACGTACAATCTGGAAAACAAAATACTGAGGGGACAAGACACTTCTAGGGGTCGGGTAATGTAAAAATAATTGAAACTGGCTGGTATTAGTGCAAGATCCATAGTTTTTGGGCTCGCAGAGATGAATAGTGACACTCCTGATGCAAGTTAGGTCCAAGTTCCACACCCATTAGCAATTAGCATTAGGGGAGGGAATTGTTGTGGTTGAGAAGGGGTAAAAAATAAAATGTCCAAAACNTTTAAGCCCAAGTTTAGTCATATAAAATGAATAAAACTCTGGGGGTATAACACCCTCAGCACCCCTATGGGCAGGAAGGGGATGCCATTTAAAAATAAACATTTAAAACATTGGTTGTCGAATCCATAGTTTTTAGTGTTGCTTTGATGAACAGTGACACTCCCTATGCCATTTAAGTCCAAGTTCAGCTACCATCAGCATGGGATAGGGGCGAGAAGGGTTGAAAAATAATACGTACAAAATTACAGAAGTTAGTGTCAAATCCATAGTTTTTGAGGTTGCTAAGCTGACTGCGGACAGGTTTGATGACGTTTAAGCTCATGTTTAATCTAGCAGGTTAAGGAAACCTGTTATGGGCCTTCCACTGGATGGATTTGGATGACATCACAACATTTTAGATGTGATTGTTCAGATTTAAATGTGGCATNATATTGACCAAGGAGGAAGTGGACTTTATTTTGAAATCAAACCCTGATACAACAGCTAGTATATATATAAATTATGGACCATACCTGGGCATTCATGTTCGCACCATCCAAATACACCTGGCCACCATTTTTGTGAATNAGATCACAAACATCTCTTACATCTTCCTCAAATACACCATTGGTAGAAGGGTATGTTATCATTATAGCAGCCAAATTGTCCTTGTGTTTATCAACCTGAAGCAACAAATTAATTACAATTTAATATCAAAATGCAGAATGTTTAAATCAACAAGGGTTTATTTTGCCAAAAATTGCAGCCTCACACATGGGACTTTAGGACTAAAGTAAGGCTAAAACAATAATCTTAGCCCACTATAGGTACCATGTATATTTTTTAGCTACATAGTACAGTTTTGGTTTTGTGAAATAACTATGGCTGCACATTTTTAATTTGAAAAAGGAAGATTTTCAATAACGCAATATAATAGCTTTACCTTGAAACACATATTGACAAACTTACCATGGCTTTCAGATGTGCTAGGTCAATGCTCCCATCTTTATCGATTTCTACTGGCTGGATTTTCATACCTGCCATCTGTGCACTTGCTGGGTTGGTTCCATGTGCAGATTTAGGGATCAGACAGACCTATAATAGCAGCACACAAATTTACTAGAATGTTTCAAATAGTGACAAGTATTAAATATATTCACGAGTTAATAATCAGTGTAGAGACCCACNTCTGTGAGTGATTGGCAAGATTTGTTTAAATTTAAATAGTTCTTGTTGATGACAAAAAGCTGATTGAATTTAGAAAATACAACAGAATAGAAAAGCTACAAAAAGTTTTGCATGATGTGGACAACTTTACTATAAAGGGGTGGCCTTCTCTGTACTCTCTTCAACTTTTTCCCCTGATGCTAAAGCTTGTCTTTTTGGCCTTTCCCTTCACGACACTTTTGACAGGGTAACTTCCACCTATCTTTACTCCCTTGTTTTGCCCAGGTTATAATATCCANAAAATGGATGCNGAGCGAGTGGATTTCTCTGGTAATTCAAACCCTCTCCCATAAAAAGCATGTGTAAGCTCTCCAACCAAATGTGCTCAAATATGTAAAAAAAACCTGGGGACCCTGGTTGGATTCTATTCCATCCCTGTGTATTTTCCCATTACTTCCTCATCTAAGTAGGTAGAGGCCAACACAGTATAATTTTAAACATGGTTGGGATAAAGCAGTATATATTAAATCTTGGGCAGACTGGGCCAAGCAATACTTCTCTTCAATCACATTTAATATTTCAAAGTGGACCTTTAACAAAAGCAACAGATCAATTACCAGTTTTAGTTGGGCTTGCAGGTGCAATTTCAATATTATTTCTATTACTGGGAGCATACTTACAGTTCGATGAGCTTCACCTTTTGCATTCAAGTAGGCTTTTATGGCAGCCAATCCTGCATATTCACCCTGAGCACCACTGGAGATTTCAGGCAGACAAAAATGAGTCAGTATTTCTACACTAAATTTACTTTTGTAACTTCTAGAATAAAATTATTTTTGCCAATTAGAAGAATAATCACTACATAAAAAAAACAGGCAGGCAATCTTGTGATTTAGGATACAGACAACTATTACTGACAGCTCATTTTCGTTACCTGTTGGGCTGGAATGAGATTTTGTCATATCCCGTTATTTCACACAAGTCTTTCTCAAGTTCTCTAAATAGCTGTTGATAACCCTGAGCCTGGTCTATGGGCACAAATGGATGAATGTTGGCAAATTCTGGCCATGTAATTGGCTGCAAAATGAGTGAATGGGGGGAAAAAATAAGTTTTAACATGAAGTTACACAAATGCAAGAACCTGTACACTAATCAGACATGGACAAAACCGGTTACATTGTCAGTAGACTAACAAATTTTAACCTCAAGGAAACTGCACATTCATTCATGCTTGCAAATGATTTAGCAGATGTGACTTTCTCCAGGGACCCAGATACAGTGGTAAATATTTAATACATTTCTTTGGGGAGGAGAATACAAAAAAACCCAATAGTTAAGTCTATAAAATTCTAGCAGATGTCAAATCATCTTTCTATCCAATATATTTATTAAATAATGTATGTAAGCAATCCTAGAACATACATTAATTCTGTAAAAAGCACTTAAACACTCAACTGGTCACAATGAATCTTGGAATACAAGTCTCATGATGTACAACAAGAGATAATATTTTTACTTTATATTTGAATGGCTTTTCTTTATCAGAAAAGTACAGAAAATCCAGAATATATAAAAATCACAGTACAAATGTNCCTGTAAATAGTAGCAAAGCACAACAAGACCATACACATAGATGAGGCAATATGCACAACATATTCTAACATTTTCACTTTAATAGATTTAATTTCTTCAAGGTAAGGTTTTTAATCAACAAATGCAACTTAGAGTTAAAAAAGGTCAGATATACATACAGTCACATGTAGTTTAGGAATTCTATGCCATCAAACTCCTCTTTTTGCTGGTCATACATTAAATGATTTGGCAATTTGATAAATACGAATGCAGAAGTGAACCTACAGTATACAGTAGTAACACAACCATGTCTGGAACTGGAGACATGTTAAAAGTAGGTTTCTCCTAGTCTACACAGATGATCTTGCTCTCAATTATGACTAATATCCTTGTCTACATAGAAACCTTAAACTACAAAGACTTAATAGGAAAAAAAAGGCTTATTACTTACTGTAAGTTCGGAGGAACTGTTTAGTTTCATGGTACATGATCCCAGAGGAATCATACTGTGCACAAGTGAAATATCTTTGTTTTCCAACCGCTTCATGTAGCGGACAATATTCGTTTCTGAATGATAACTAATTATAGAAACCCACATTAGTAATTCAGTAGATTATTTTTAAGAACCAGATATCAGTTATAATAACAGCATTTTTACCTGTTAAACACTGGATGTGTGAGAAATTTGCTGGTCCTCTTGTATACTGTTCCTAGGATGCCTTTGTTCTCCTCCTCATCCATGCCTTCAGCAATCAACTCCTACAAAAAGCATACAAATATAATGTGTGTTATTATGTATTTACATAAGCAATATGTAAATAGCCACAGGGGTGTGTTGCAAGCTGTGCTNAAACAAAAACACCCCACCTAGTGANATTCCTCCTGTACCTAGCTTCCCTNGTTTGGGTGCGCTACATCCAGGTGTACATTCTGGGTGATACTTTATGATATGGTATGATGAAACCCTTATCTCCTCCTTACATGTGTGACTGCTAAATCTAAGAACCGGGGGAATCCTTAAACTGGTGCAGACAGATACAATGACTCAGATTATAAAGTGGTGAGCAAAGACATTCTTCAAACACTTGATCAGTGCTTTATCTTAAAGAGAAGCCACAGTATACAAGTATAGAACATCTACAATCTCAACCATACAACAGCTTGGAGCTGGAACATGCAAAGACACTTATGACAAAGATTTCTAAAGATTGCTGGTGTTCATATTTAAATAAATTGACAAGCAGACATTATAGTTATGGTGTTGTATTGTTAAATAGAATAAAAAGTTACAAGACATATTTTAACAATACACCAACATCCTCTAGTCCATTTATTTTTAACTTTTTAATTCTGTGTTATATAAGTTTGTTATATAATTAATGTCTGATAAGCTACAATTATCAAGGGTTGTGATGTGTTCTAAACATTAGTGATGACAATTAAATAATTGATAAAGAATACCTCACGCACAGAACTTGATGCATGCAATACCATGAAATTATATGAGTTGCTGCATTAAACAGAAAATTTGAACACTTAAAATGGACATACAAATTCATTATTTGTTTTACTTACGGCAGATGACTCACAGCCAAACACCCATAACAGATCATCTAGATCTTTTTCTTTCACAGTTTCATCAATAGATACTCCAAGCTGGCCAAGGTAAAAATAAAAAATTTCATTATGGAAAAATGGGCTTGGGACAATCCTATTCCTGAAAATATATTACATGGCATGATACAGGTGTATGGTGTTACATAGTAATATTACAACTGAATGCTATCGGCTTCGATTTAACACTGCTTTTGCTGTACTTAAGAGGTTGCTATTATTCAAAAAATCCACTCATTTTCTCTCAATAGTAGTAAAAAACAAAACATTGTAAGAAAAAAGGAACCATTACAAAACAAGTGACAAAAAGGATAAGAAGTGAAGACTTACTGAGCCATCACTGTAAACACGAAGGTTTATATGCCGCTGTGAGGCACGATCTAGAATATCTTTCACTGGACATCCACACTGAATCTTCACGGTGTCAAAGAACAAATCATGATGTAACCTATGTCCAGCTCTTTTCAGACCTATGTAGATAAAATTTGTAACTTTATTATTGATATNACTAGTTAAAATATAAAAATAACTAACTTACATATGACATTTAAAAATCTAGGATTAAGAACAAAAACCAAAATAGGGTCAACGGGTTTGTTTCTGTCCCATTAAATAAGAGGTAAATAGATTACCTTCTGCAAATATCAGTGTGGCATTATGAACTCTTCGTGCAATATGCTTTAAACCGTTTGGGCCATGATAAACACAAAACATAGCAGCCATGTTTGCCAGCAGAGCCTGCAATAAGAATGTTAATGGAATTAGTACACGTTACAAAGCAGGATTTCTGAATCACNAATCTGACTACATAATGTTAGCCTTCTGTACATTAAGTGAATTAGAGCGAGAAAACATATTTCAACTGTCATACAACAAACGCAATGTACTTTTGAAAATAATGAACCACCTCATTGCATTTGTATTCATGAAAATGGAAAAAGTGTAGCTATACAGAACTATTCAAGTGTTTACTTGCTGGTTAGGTATTAGGAGTACAATGCATTTACCTGAGCAGTGCAAATGTTGCTTGTGGCTTTATCCCTGCGAATATGTTGCTCTCGTGTTTGCAATGCAAGCCTGTAAACTTCCTTTCCAGCTGCATCTCTAAAACAGCCAAAGACTCCACATATCACAACAGTCATATTGTTAAAATATACATTTGTTTAAAGCTGTGGTTAGGCACTGCGAAAGGCCCTCTTTCAAAAGGGCTGTCGCAACAGCCTAACCCCTCCATTCCTAGCAACAGCAAATGCATCCCATTCGTACAGTTCTCATTCAGTTACTTTGTTTTCTATAGGATCATCCGTTTTTGACAAAGCTAGATATTCTAAACTTCTAATTTATATAACAAAAGTTCAAAAAACACAAAGAAAAAGTACCTAGTAACGCCAACCATTCTGCCAGGCATAGTCCGAATCAACTTTTCTTTTACTGCAAAAAATGCTGCATGTGGTCCCCCATAGCACAGTGGTACTCCAAATCTTTGAGAACTGCCCAGAGCNATGTCCACTCCAAACTCACCAGGAGGCCTCAGTATGCATAGTGCCAATAGGTCTGTGGCACAGCATGCTAGAGTCTGAAAGACAGAGTAAGAAATCATGCATAGAGACCCTCTGTAGAACGAAGAAGAAAAGGTCTGCACCGGGGAGGGGTATCCCTACTGCATTCAGGGATTTACAATAAAAAACTTTGTTTTCCTGTCATTAGTGTAAGAAATCATGTTAAGAACTAGAAAGTGGTATGGATGAGCAGGTATCTGTCCAGTATTAAATAATAAATGAGCACAATATTAGTTAGATTAGACAGCAATTAGGTCTGTTACAAAATACTTATTGCATCAAGTATGTACATAAATAGATCTTTGATTTTAGAAGATTTACATACTGCTTTGTGAACAAAATATTNCCCTTACTCCATTTTGGTGTGCTCTGTCAACCAACTCTGTAAAGTCTTCCACGTTTCCATTAGTATCCGGGTATTGAAACAGTACACCACTGACATCCTTTCCTGTGAAGTCCATCTCCTGCGGTAACATCAGCTCTGTAGTAACACCAATGTAGCTGGAAATATGTAATGGAATGTTCAAAGAAAACAAGCAATAAGACAGTGTATAACATATNTTATGTTGATTGTTAACATTTAAATGCAGTGTGTTAGCTTAAGGACAGAGACGATTATGCACATGGTCACTAGTCATAGCATGCATTTATGGCTGTTTTCCAACAGCACAAATTTTTGTTGCACTTTGCGAGTACACAATGGGCCTAATACACAATTTACAATGTCACTTTAAATAAATTAATCT
>JABWIB010008697.1:5200-18281 GCA_016617825.1 Platyplectrum ornatum | reverse complement strand
TATATATATATATATATATATATATATATATATATATACTGTTATGGACTGTTAGCTGCCTGCATATTGAAACAGGGGCAGCCCTGATGACAGATGAACGTTGGTGGCAGAAATCCTGATCAGCTTTACATACATTTCTAGCAATTAATCGACCATCTAGAAGTAAGGTATAAGATTATTTACTTTTAATAACCTTTTCAGTTTTTTTATGCAACACATCCAACATCATGTAAACAATACTTTTTATTGAATATTTTATGAGACATTTAGTGATTTTTTTAGAATTTACTTTGGCTTTTACGTTTGTAGATTTTGTAGTTTTTAGATTTTTATGATCCATGTTTTAACCGCCTCCAAGCACCGAGTTTGCCAGTTTTTTAGAGTTAAGGTCATATTTGGAGTTACTGTGCTGTTGGCTGATCCCGAGGTGACCGTACGTCGGCATGTACTGTGCCATTGTTCAGATCACAAAACATGGGCGGCCTGTGTGCTATCCACAGGTGCATGCAATGAAACCTCTACATACCAGTGCATGGACAGTATTTTTATTTGGACTTTAAATGGAATTTTTGAAGTTGTGAGTGTCTTTATCTGAAAGTAAATGTAAGAAAATAGTACATGACAATATTTTTTTAATATTGCATATAAACATAGAAACAATAATGTTGTTACTGTATGCAGAAATTATTTTACACATGCACAATACTCCAGCAGCGGTTTTCAACCTGTTGGTTGTGTTGAAACTGTCACATCCTGATACTTTTGGTTTCTCCTACCCGAGAGAAACCAATACCCAACAGCGTGGGGATAGGACAGACTGTCTTATTTATGCAAATCACACCAGAATACCCACCCTCAAGGTGGCAAATGCTTTTACTAAGGATGGGTGACACTTGACGTAATCAATAGTCCAATATTGCTTGACTGCAGCACCTCATTTTCAATGCATAGCAAATAATACGCACAATGCTATTTCACAGCGATATTCTTGCATACGTCTTGTAACTTCTTTGGAATTCTTATGGCATAAACCGATAGAATCCTTTGATTCTGACCCCAGATAGCAGAGACTGAGGATGTTAATTGTTGCGGCTCGCTTATCATTACTTATGTTGGATAGAAACCAATGACTGCATAACAAAGCAGACTCATTTCCTGACTCAATGCCTTTCCCATCAAGTGATCTGCTAAATCATCAGGATTTCCTATTTTGAATACTTACTTTGCAAACAAAATATAAAGAGGAGCACAAGGTGAAATCATTCTATGAAGATTATTTCTTTATTTATAACATTATGTCCTTTACGGCAGGAAGAAGATATCTGCATTAATTCACTGCAAAACGGAGAAGAAAAGCTGAAATACAAATAGGTTGTGTAATATATGAGATTTCTAATGACAGCACAGAGATAAAAACCTAACATTTCCTAATTCTCCCCTTATCATTCCTGATGACAATCCTTATGGAATATTTAATGATTTTAAAAATTATTAGCACAGTTGCTGTAAGGGCCAGACTGGGACTATAAATCAGCCCTGGCATTTAATGCACACAGGCCCACCTAGAGCTATCCACCAATCATACTGCTGATAGTTATCCTCTTTTTTTTATAGTCAGCAGCCAGTCAGCGAATGGCTGTCAGCACACTGATTGGTGGATGGCTGAAGCTCTCCAGCAGCACTTTGTAGTGACCCATCACTCCAGTGGCCCATCTGGCATTTGCCGGAAGTGCCACATAGCCAGTCCAGCCCTGGTTGCTGTAATCTACTGGAATCAATGGAAACTCTCAATGGGAGGTGAGGGTGCCACCATAATACCCAACACAATTTATATGTCTATGCAGTTAAAGCATTCTGAGACGTGTAGTTTGACAACAACCGCAGAGTCACACTTTGCCAACCCCACTGGCATTGTCCTTGTTTATTTAATTTTATTATTTTACTACTTAAAACCATCAATCAGGCAATGTACTGAATCTTTACCTTTTTTGTTTCTTGTTAATATTGTATATGTCTTTACTGAACAATGTAATATAACATTATAATAAGAGACTGCATGAAGGAGACCATACAAAATATGTTAATTATCCTATCAAACTTAGGCTTAATGTTCAATAGGCATCTCACAGTCTTATTCCTTATGTGTCTGAGCAGTATGACGATCATGAAAGTTAGATTATCACCCGGAGAGTTAGAAAAGGTTAGCGATGGAACTGTGAGCACATTATAAAAGATAACAGTAAAAGAAGCCATCACTAGGAATGTGACCTTGCAGAACTGATTGACATGAAACATTATGATCCAGAGGTGATCGCAAATCAACACATACTGAGCAATAAAACTATAACGAGTGGGAATAAAATATGTATTTTATCATTAATCATTTTATAAATTTTTGCACCTAAACATGAATGAGCAGCATTCCATTTGCATTATATTAGGAACAATGGTAATGCACTGACCATAAGGGTCTTGCCCTGTGCTGTGTGTACTTACACTGTCGTTAGGTTTGTGATGTTGTGTGAATTTGCTCTAACTCTACATTTACACATCTAGGACTGGTGGTAGCTCGCTGTTGTGCTCAAGGCAAAGTTTGACCTACCACCCTCTCACCTGAAACATGCATTTATGTATCCAAATATATAATTCATACCCTGCTATCAGCAATTTACTTAACTATTATTAGGTGCCCTTCTACTGTAAATAATCCGACTGCACTTGCTGTGACATCTATAGACCCACCTCAAGGCTTGACAATCTATGCAACCACCTAAGATTGCCTTATGTCCGATTCACATTAGTTTGCAATAGAAAAGTGAGAGCTAGTACCTGATTGGTTTCTATGGGCAACATCTCCATTTTCTTTCCCGCATTTTAGTAAACTGTTTATTTGCTACCAGTTCATATTGCTGTCTCAAGATTGGTCTGGCATGAAAGATCAGATATTTCTATAGAAATATTATTGTTAATCTAGGCATGGATTACCAGTTCCAATGGATATCAGGGAGAAATTTACTAAACATTGAGATGGTGCATCGAGTTTCAAACTAGGATTTTTACCATGACCGGCATAGAGATGCGCAATGAGTTTATTTCTGATTTGATGTCTGATGATGCTATTTTCTGGTCATAAAACCTCAAAGATAACATTTCCAATCAACTGGTTCTGTGGACATGACATATGTGTCACTGACAACTGTGGTGGTGTACAGCAAGGGTGTTTAAACCTGGTCCCCATGATTCACCAACAGTCCATGTTTTCCAGGGCTTAATAGTTTAAAAGATTCACAGGTGGAATTAATTATATCTGAAGACATCTAGAAAACATGGACTGTTGGTAAATCACAAGTTTCTCTTGTGATGGCACAGTCCTGATTTGCTACCTGCAAATGGGGCAGAATTAACAAAATAAGGGGTGGAGTTTTTACTAAATTTGGTAATTTGTGGGCAGAAATAGGTGGAGATTGGGTGTAATATAGGCAAATTGATTGATTTCTTACAAATTGTTCTGATATACATTAATTTAGTATTGGTAGGTCCCAAATGTTTCAATCTTTCACAGCGCTATAAGTCCTCCATGATTAACTATTGATACCCAAGAAAGTGCACCGCTGCTACGGTCGCTGTTCAAAGCATCCACAGCTATGCTGATCTCAATATTCCAGTCGTTGTTCCTTTATTAGGTGTGGATCATCACCTTCCTTTATCTTTTACTTTCCTCTTATTTGAAGAACAAGGAACCACAAATGCTTTGGGTGGGGTGTTTTTCTGGCACTGATGTTCCAAGATGGATCAGTCCAATGGGGCAGTACTTCCCCATAGCCAACAGAAATGCAATGTGGGTGAGGGGGAAGCTGCAGATTTTAGGCTTACGGAAAGCAAGGTGATTAGGACCTATGTGCCGATTAGTGGTCTGCCCCATTGGCCTGGGGCTAAAGATGAATGAAAGGCTCATAGGAGTGGCCAGTGATGCATGGATGTGACAATTATATCTGGGCCACTTATTTAGTCTGTGCCCTTTTACATCACATTAATCCTCCCTTCATAACACTTGTCACCCTTCATCCCTTCAACGAATATAATATACTAGATATTTCCAAAATAATTTTGAGGGCTGTTTCAACACTATTAGTTTCAACACTATTGGCCTTTTTGACAATGGAGGCCGCCATTAGCCCCATTGTTAATCTGGACCTGTTGGATGGGCAGTCTGCACATGAACTTAAGGATGTACTGAGGTCTGGGTTGATGAGAAGCAAACAGTCTTTGTTGGCCACCTTCAGAATTTACAATGGGGTCCATTCCTGGTTACAATGGGTAAAAATGTCCAGTAAAAGTGAATAGAAACCCAGATTCATGCTGGCAAAACTGCATTTTTCCACACCGCAATAGTAAGAAATGTAATTTCTGCTGAAAATGGAGCAAACACAGCAATTTTATAATGCATGGATGTTTAAATAAAATCTTTTTTCACTACTTACTATGTTGTTCTTATTGTGACATAGTGAAACCTAATTATACTATTTGTAGTATTTTATACTAATATACTAAGTTTGAATGGCAACAGTCTTTTAATGGGTTCCACAGCAGGTGGTGAAATAGTCACAATACAGTTTGAGGAGTAATATCCAGCTCACTGACACATAACTGGATGAGTTCAAGCCTTGCGCTATTCCATTACAGCGTTCGTTACGGCGTCTCTTGAAACATGACTTCCATGATTAATCACTGACTCCTTCAAAAAAAAATCTGAATACATTTTCTGGAAATTGTAAATATAATATAATATCATGCTGAGGTACCAAGCTGAGCACCTGGAATCCAGCTGTGAAAGTTATATCTCAAGTTCAGCATCACACATAGAAAACTGATGATTTCAATTATTCCCTTTCACTGCTGGGATAGTAAGATCGAATCAAAGTATTCAGAGGTGACTCTTACAGTAGGTAAGCAAAAGCATGCGACCAAGTCAATAAATACATAAATAATACATACTCTCTGATCAAATACTTTTACCATGTGATGACGAGCATATTATTATTGTACGGATTGGCTGTGTCTGGTGTCAGTAGGGGTGAAATGTGTTTTCATGAATAAAATGTGCAAGAATATACATAAGGATCTCTTTTATAGATTCAAATGCACAGAAAAAAAACGATTGGACCAGATGCAGGGTTTCTTTTGTCCTCCTATCTGAACAGCGTTGCCTTAACCTCCACATGTAACTTCTTAATGCACTTCCCCAGGTTTCCTCTCGTACGTATGGGATTTTGGTCAGATGCTCAATCAGAATCTACTGTAAATACTACACAAGCAGCAACATGATGGCATAACAAACACTCATAAATATATATCTGTATATATTTTGTGTCTTGCACTTGGTCTGGAAATACATGATATGTGTCCCAAAGTTGGGCTCTGAAAAATTTAGAGTTAGGACCACCACAAGCAGAAAGGCCTTGTAAGTGGCTGGTGGCTAAACATGTATGAGCANATATATGTGCCATGTATGTGACGGACGTTTCTGCCATTTTATTTATTATATAAAGTAGCATAGTTTGTCGCTGGCTAATAGCATGAGTGCTGGGGATTCTTGTTTGTTTCTGTATATATATCTATAAATACAGTCCTGCTTTTGCGGGACAGTCTCGCTTTTGGGGAACTGTCCTGCTTTACCTCTCGCCTCCCTGCTTGAATAGAAATAAAACTGATTTCTTCTTAAGACTTAGGCCACTAAGCCCACTCGGTAGACTAATATGACCTATACATCTAAAACTGCTGTCAGTGACTTTACTATCTAACACAACATAATAAAGAGAGAAATAAAGGCAAATAGAAAGCTTTAGATACAAATGAGAGCAATGACGTGTTCACTGTAGCACTGTGTAATATATGGCACTACAGTAATTTGCTGTTTTTCCTGACTTTATTATTTTGAAAAGCTATAATGGACAATGTAGTATGGATGTATATTAATATCTGCACTTTCAGAAAGCGTAACTTTGGGAAATAGCTAAATATTTGGTCTGCCGCCACTATCTTAGACAATGAAATTTGAGCTAAAAGGATTCTAATCACGTTCTAGACTGATCATAACAGAGCCTATAATAATGGCAAATATCATTTACATAGATGAAAACAACTAAGGCTGTATTCCAGAGCTATGCAGAGCTCCTTTATGAACATTTCCCATCAAAACGTGGCGGCACAAGTGGATACTTAAAAAACAAATTCAAGTGCCCTTCAAATTTATATGTATAATTAGTCCTTTGAAATTTTGATATCCGCCTGTGAGTAAAATACAAATACAAGGAAATAAATGTATTTTAGATGACAGTTTGCAATGACAGTTGCAATACACGCATGTGCTATTCGATTAGATGTAACGTTCCTCCTGGACCTTGTTGAGGTCACTTCATCTAAACATTCCTGTACCCAGTAAATGCACTTTGTGCACAGCTGTCTACCAACAGATGCCTGGTACTCATGACGCCATTTATAGTTTCACAACACCGGGCGTTCCACAGGATGTCTATGTGATATCTAGGCATACGACTACTTGTGAATGGACTTGGCACATTATGGCCATGATTATGCAAATGTCTTCTTTTGTTGTATCAGTACAAACCTGGCATTACAAAACAGGGCATACAAAGTGATGCCGCTTAATAATGCCAACAGAGAGTTTGTCTTTGTGCAAACAAAGCAAAGATTAGTTATGTAAAGAATTGCATATTGCCTCCTTATTTATAATGAATACCAAGAATGGTCCAGTTGTATGTGTAATACACATGAACAAAATGTGTAAAGGTTTTGTTACCTTTACAAAATAATGNCACANAATTGTGACAAAATCAAAGTTGTTAATTTAATTATATAATAAAAAAAATTTCTTAGAAAAACTGACTTTAATATGTGAACGATTACAATAATAGACATGTTTAATTGTAGTATAGGAATATTATGTTTAATAAACGCGTTAAACGTTAAACATGTTTTTGAGTTTAAAATGATAAAAAACACAAACACACTTACATGCAAAAAGGTATGTAAGATAAAATGTATTAGGGGTTGATAGATGCATAGCTAAAATCTAAAATTTGCATACAAAAAGCAGGTCTCTTTTAATGGGTGAGTTTTAGAAAGCTCACATGCTAGTTTTGGGTGAGAATCAATCACGACGCATAGTGAATGCTATCAAATGTATGTGCCTCATGTTAAAACTCGCATTGGTGAGTTTGTTTCAGCAAGTTTTGGGTGCGTTTTCCAAGATATTGGATACTAGATATTGGAAACCACCTGCTAGCTTCAGCCTCCCCTCCGTTGTCCAATAGATTGTCACTTTAGGCCAGGAATAGGAGAAAATCTTTGGTCTGATCCTTTTCTTCTTGTCATATACGAAATATTCATTTAATGGTCAATGGATTCACCCGCAGCACATACTTTCCTGTGACACTTGCATTGTCTATAAGTAGATAGACATTCTGGAACAGTTACAGTTCTTTTTCATCCATAGCCAAATGTGACAGAGATTGATAAGAGGAATTGGACATTGTGCATACTACAATACACTGCAGCCAGTTCCAATCAGAAATGCTTTGTTATATTAATCTGCCAGATATTTCATAAATCAGTTCACGAGTAACATTCTGCACATAATGGACCAAGGAGGATAGATAGTGGCTTTTTGTCACCACAACTAATTCATGTGGACAGTAAATGCCAAGTGAAGTGAAATGGATAAATGCCTCAGTGACATTCGCAAGTGCTAAGACTTCACTACCATGCCAGACCTCATCTTTGTTTTTTTATTATTACGGTGATTTCCAGGCTTCAGATAACAGCAGAAATACTAACAAGGCCCTCGTCATTGCACTTCTAGACTCATTTCTCTTTTTTACTTCTTACAATATTGATTTTACCAACAGATTGTATGCACTGTGTTTACTTAAGACAAGGAAGGTTACCTTTATCTTATAGAGAGAGAAGAGAGAGAGAAATGAATAACTTTTGTAATGATATTGCGTTGTGCACTTAACTATTTCCAGTGTTTTCTTTGTTTTTCTTCTGAGGTTACTGAAGAGAACAACAATCAGGGGCGGCGCGACCATTGGGCAATTTTATTCGATTGGCTAGAGCGCCGGGCACAAGGGGCCGGCATAATCACCAGCTCACTGTTTACGTTTACATGGTTATACCATAACCCCATGTACATAACTAGCCAGCCTGGGATGGTGGCTGCCGCCGCTCTATAGAACGGCGACATCCCAGTCTGTACGGGTAAAGAGTTCATGTGAAAGCTCTGTGTACTGACCTCTAATGTATTTATAGATGGTGATCATATCTCCTCTTAGACGCCTCTTTTATAAAGTAAACATGCCTAAACTTGCTAGCCGTTCCTCATAACTCAATGGCCTAAATTCACTAAGCGGTGAGTTTGCAGGGGAATTAAAAAGTAGAAATGTTGTCCATAGCAACCAATCAAATTCGAGCTCTCAGTTTCATTTTACATACTGGAGAATGTGAGCTTGAATCTGGTTGGTTGCTATGGGTAACATCCCCACTTTTCAATTCCCCTGCAAACTCCCCGCCTAGTGAATTTAGGCCAATGACTTTATGGGGCCGATTTAATTCTTTAGTCGCAAAGTTTTCCCCCCTTACACAAAAAAAAGAAAAAAAAAGGAAAACTCACGTTTGTTAGCTAGCGGCTCATTGAACCGCGTATTAAAAACCGCGATCCCCCTATACCGTAAGAGACACGGGATTGAATCGGCCCCTATATCAGTTTTGTTGCCCTTCTCTGAACCCATTGCAGTTCTGTAATGTCCTTTTTATGGAGTGGTGCCCAGAACTGTACCCCGTATTCCACATGAGGCCTCACCAATGATTTATAGAGTGGTAAAATTACACTGTCATCCCGGGCATCTATGCCCCTTTTTATACATGCTAATATCTTTCCTTACCATTCTGATCGAATGGATGTGAATGGATGTGTAGGGCTGCTAAGTTCATGCAGTTAAACCATTCCTCTCCAATGCCTGCGCTCGTAAAGTGACGACAGTTGGGGCGTTTGGTATGGTAAGCAGAGGCTTGTACATCAACATTTGTGATAGCAAACCAGGCCCACTGGTCGAAGTTGTCGGTAGTGTCATTTCTCTTGTGCAGAACTAATAAATAATAATTGTTAGTTAATACATATTTTGCTACAATAGTATTTTTGTGTATTTAGAAGGAGTAAACTTGTGCAGCACAGTCCAGTCACTCAATACATCAATTTCGAGCACTTTGGCTTCTATGCTATTGGTCCATTAATGATCAGTATAAATAAGACTGTTTTATATGGGGTGTGTTATTGGGTGCTTGACTTACTGGCATTTCACATATTTTATGTTTTCTTAATAATCAGATGACTGCTGACCCTAAATGTAACTCAAAGAAGCCTTTATATCTTTATCACTGTTGTCAGGATTCAGGCTTACTTTCCTACGAGGAAAAGTTCCATCTGAGGATTTATTGTAAATGTCTAGTTCTTTCTACATGTATAAACATTATTATACAGTGTATCTATCTGTGCGTCACATCCAGCCAACTCTGCAGACAATATACCCATAGACTAAAGCACAGAAAGGCACAGCAATAGGGAGCTGGCGAACGTAGAGAAATGCTTTAACAAGCAAGAACCACATTAAGTCGTCTATATAACTCGGATAACCTACAGATAATTTATAATATTCTAAAATACCACAGTCGGGGTATGCATGACTGGCTCTACCACATGTAGATTTAGGTAAAGGCTTCGCTGATGCTTTGTAGCCACAGGTTGTCCTGTCATTGACAATGGATATCTTTTGCACTGTTACGCCATCCAGCTGTTACTGTTGGAACAGCAACTTGACACTGACAGCATGGCGTGAAAGCGTAGCTTTCAGGATACATCCAGTGCAGTAGCGGTATTTTAGAAACATTATAAAGTGTCACATCTGCAGATGGTGCTGCTGTAAAATTATATTGTTGGGTGAATAGTATTGAGCAGGTAAGTCTAGAACAGGCTTGTCCAACCTGCGGCCCTCCAGGTGTTGCAAAACTACAAGTCCCAGCATGCTTTNTCAGGAATAAACTGTCTAAGCAGTTAAAGCATGATGGGAATTGTAGTTTTGCAACACCTGGAGGGCCGCAGGTTGGACAAGCCTGGTCTAGAATATGCAACCATAACCTTTAATATAGAAGTTACAATAAATTGTTATTTGAATGTGGAAAGGGTATTATCATTTCAAAGGCTGACAATACTTTAAAAAGAGAACAATACATATTAATAATTAACAGTTAATAATTAATAATTAACATACTAATTCTCAGTTTAGCTGTCTTCTATGTTTCATGTGTCTGTGCTACCTGTCACATTTAGACATAAATAAAACGACATTTCTACAGGTATTACAAACATCCAGGGCCAGGCATTACAATTAGGCTTAGGTGATTTCCTAAGGCGCCAGGCCTGGGAGGAAGGGTACAATGTCAAAGGCATCCTTCATTTATACACACACACACACATACATACATACATACATACATACATTATAACCAGTAGCACCAGAATGTCTTGAATTGGGGGGGGGGGGCTGGCCCCCCCTTCTCTCTGCGCCTCTCCCCCCTCTCCTCACACCACCCTGTCTAGTAGCTGGAGTGCTACAGTTTCACAGTAGGTTCAGGTATAGTGCTCAGAACGCACCTAAACCATGCTTGTATGGAGCTGCAGCACTTTTAAAAGGGGGAGTGAGAGAATGCCCCTTCACATTAGGGGGGGGGCACTGTTCTCCCTAGCCCTCCCTAACCCAGCATGTAAATAGGTAGGCTGTCTGGGAGGGTGCCTTCCGCTCCTCTATAGAACAGTGGCACCCCCTCTCCTATGTGAACCAGCTGTGCAGATCAATGCTGCTGTCACTGTAAAGAAAAAAGATAAAAATGTATACAACGCACTGACGTCATCATGTCCCTCAAGCTGGACCAGGGGGGGGGGGGGGGCGGTGCTAGGTCTTGTCTAGGGTTCTCTGAGACCTAGCTCCTGCCCTGCCAACATCTGCATGCTTATTTTCAGACGTTCAGACGTTTTCCATTCATTGTAAAAAGTGAAGTCAGGTTCTTACTAGGGGAGTAATACACCAATAAATGTGTTCTTTTCTCACTCGTGCAACAATTCTTAAACACCTTTATTAAGTGTTATACTGTCATTATAATAATCTAATCCACTGGATGGAAGTGAAACTAAGTAAAAATGTAATATTCAAATTATAATTGGGAAAAAATCTTATTTGACCACATGTCCACACATATAACATTTTTGTATTCTTTATCTGTGATAATGGCAGTGTTACATAATGTACTATGGAAATGGTTTGCTGATGTGTTGTGGTGCAGGATGGTGGGCCACCAAGAGGGGGGGAGGGGTAAGGGAATACTATTTTCCCAGGCCCATGGTAACCAGGGGGCCTATAATTGTAATTGTATATGATGGGGTCCTAGGAAGTTGCTGTACCAGGGACTTTCTCTTGGCGGCCCTGTGTGTATCTCTCGCTGTGCGGGTCAGGTGTAGGAGGAAGTGGGGGTTTAGCTGTCAGTTGTATATAAGGTAGTTCAAAAAAAGGAACATTTGCAGAAATGGAAATATCCCTGTACTACTTTAACTCTTTTATTATGTTATCTTTTTGTGACCTCTATGGCATTGTCTAAATATATGTAAAGGTTAAGATTAAAGTAAAATGTTTTTGCAGGTCAGTAGCAGATGCACATAAATTAATATTTTTTTTTAGTAAACAGAGTAGAGTATGTGGCTACAACTGGGTTTGTAAAAGTGCATACCCCTAATATTGTAATATTTCATATTGTTTAACGAAGAAATATGAATTAATTGCCCAATAATACTTGGCCAATTGTCAGATGTCATAAACCTAGATTGTGAATGACTATGTATTACAGCTCTGCAGTGTCCTTATATTGTGTATAAAACACATTAGAGACAGGGACAGAACTACTGGTGACACTACAAGTCTCTACAAGTCAAAGTGACCCGCTGGCCCGCTGCACAGAAAAGGTACTGAAGTCCTCACAAGATGATGGCACTTGCTTGTTCTACCACTGACAATTCCAGAAAATGGATCAGACAACTTCCTTCAGTACCAGGGAGCTCATTCATTCTGTAAACAGAAGTGTATCTGGAATATACACACATTAACATAGTTGCAATAGGAGGTATTTAAACAGAACATCTCATGCTGAAACTGTAAGTGATCCCGTATTTTTACTGTAATGATGTTTTTTTTTGTAATGATGTATATACATACATATGTGTGTGTATATATATATATATATATATATATATATAATGTCTAAATATGTTTTGTAGGTGCTGCTACCGTATATTGCCATTTATTTGTTTTATTGTTGAACCCTGACACTCTAGGCAGCAGTATATCATTCATAGTGAATAGTGCTTGTTTAGGAGTATAAATTATCTGTATGTCACATAAATCAGAACTCATGATGGGCACATAAGATTTGATGTAGTTAAAGGCCTTGTACAATGGACCAGATCCAAAGATGTAGCGCAGAGAATGCACAGTTTCTGCGTGGATGAGCTGTGCAACAAATGTGCTACTGTGAATTGCACGCAAAAAAGTGCAGCAATTTTTAATTAAAGGCGGGCTGGGAGTGGGAGGGAAATTAGCTTATAAATATTTGTACCTGCTGGATCCTCCTCAGTTCCAGAATTTTTCTGCCCACCCTCCATCCCTCTTCTTCGTTTTCCTTCTTTTTATTCTCCTTTTCTTGCTTTTCCATTAACTTGTTTTCCTTTCCAGACAGGGCACATTGGGGCTGAAGCAGTGGGGGCCAGTTTCAGAGAGAAGTTATTTAAGTAGGTTCAAGTGGTATCCAGTTACCTGTATTTCATGTAAGTATTGGGGGTTAGTCAATGCGGCCTACCTCAACGGTGGTGGACACTCCGTTGTAAATGGGTGCTCCTGGTTGCTTATAGAGCATGTTTTGGTTTAATGATACCACCCGGTTTTCTTGTGCCTCTGATATT
>JABWIB010008694.1:0-20450 GCA_016617825.1 Platyplectrum ornatum | reverse complement strand
TTGTCCCCCTCCCCATTATCTCGTCCCTTGTTGTCCTCCTCCACATCATCTCCTCCTGTGCTGTCTCCCTCCCCATGATCTCCTCCTGTGTAATTCCTCTCCCCATGATCTCCTCCTGTGTTGTCCTCCTCCCCATAATCTCCTCCTGTGTTGTCCTCATAATCATCGTCTCCACCTGTATTGTCCTGCTCCCCATTATCTTGTCCTGTGTTGTCTCCCCACCCCATCATCTCTACCTGTGTTGTTCCTCTCCCCATCATCTCCTCCTGTGTTGTCCCCTTCCCCATCATCTCCTCCTGTGTTGTCCCCTTCCCCATCATCTCCTCCTTTGTTGTCCTCCTCCCCATGATCTTGTCCTGTGTTGTCCTCCTCCCCATCATTTCCACCTGTGTTGTCCTCCTCCCCATCATCCCCTCCTGTATTGTCCCCCTTCCAATAATCTCCTCCTATGTTGTACCTTTCCCCATCATCTCCTCCTGTGTTGTCCTCCCCCCAATCATCTGCTCCTGTTTTAATAAGTGGATAATAATCTAAAAGCCTAGACAATACACACATTGCTTAATCTTTGGTATTAATACTATGAAATGGAGACATTCCACTTTTGTTTTGGTTATCATGCAGGAGCTATTAGAAACTTCATACATGTGATAGTACTGTTTCCATGAAGAAGCTGATGGTGGGCACTACACTCCATGCACCAGCATCTATTCAGACATCCCACCATAGATGCTTATTAAACATTTTGGCCTATAATTACTAAACTGTGGGAAAGGAAAAGGTGAGATGTTGCCTACAGCAACCAATCACACTGGCATTCTCTAGTATGTAATAAGAAAGAGGTGAGAGATAGAATCCGATTGTTTGCTATGGGCAACTTCTCAATAAAGTGAAAACGTGGTTTTCCCATAGCAACCAGTTAGACTAGAATATTCCTATTACATTCTAGAGAAAGTCAGCTAGAACCTGATTGGACGCTATGGGTAATATTTCCCGGGGTTTAGTAAATCTAGCCCTTAGACTAAAACTGTGACCTTCCGAAAACTTCTGTCACTTGAATTTAGCATAGTGAATGTAGTCACCTGATACATTGTCAGTGTGGTTCTGGTTTTCCTGCTGTATATTAAACGCTACATGAATCCGTGTCTTTCTGGTATTCATCGTCCTAGTGCTTTGGTCAGGATAGAATCCTTCCAGTCTATTCTGTCATTTTATATCTACCTTATGAAGCGTATAGAATGTGCTATGAGCTCCTGACTGATCCTGACAAGGTGTGAACAGTTCTCACCCAGTAATGGCAGAGAGATGTAGCTCATCGTGTCACAGGATCCTCAGCCACATCTAACATCAGAACATGTGGTATATACATGTATGATTTACAGAGAACGCTGACATTGTATTCAGTAATTCATTGTTCACTGTAATGATTGAAAAATAACATTTCCTTCCCTAGAAAGTGATCGCCTCCTTGTATCAGCAGACGGCTCATCACCCCGCAATTCCCCTTCTGCAGCCAAAGGATTAGTCGTTTTTCAGCAATCACATATTAGTCATAGTCCAGTATTACTAAAATTCCATTATCCTGCTCTGGCTACAGATTTACCATCAATGGAGCAGGGGGATACTCGCCTGGACCAGGGTGCCATTGACGAGGACGGATTTAGAACTATATAGACCCGGGGCTGAAAATGATGCAAGGCCCATTGGAGTGGCCAGTGATGCGTGTGGTGGTCAGTTATATGTGGGCCACTTAATCACACTATGCCTTTCTTCATCACACTGATATCATTAGCAGCAGCGCTATGGGCCTTTTTGACAATGGAGGCCTGGGGCTGCAGTCCCATTAGCCCTATTGTTAATCCGGCCCTGGCCATGGACTATCGGGGCTTTAGGTCCTAGTCTATGCTTGTATAATAGCCCTTTACTCCTCTATATGTTAAACACTGTGTACTGGATTGCTTTCATTTTCCTTGTGCGGGTTTGTGTTGTTTACCCCTGATGCAGTTCTACTTCTTCTTTGCCCAGTGCTTATGTTTGGAATCTGCATGGCTTGTACCTAGAAATATTAGTGTTCTTGCATGTCAGGGTCTGTGTTCTGCTTCCTTGCAATTGTCATTTTGTAGAACAAAAAAAAATAAATAAATTCATTATCCATTTTATTATCCAGGCGATTGCAAAGTGGACATTTTCTGACCGCTCACATCGGCATATGGCAGCTTTTGGGGGAATTGATATGAAAATGATACAAGCCAGCGCTCCCTGCCAGGGCTTCCATCAGAAACTGTGGGGCCTGGGACAGTATGGCTCTAAGCACACATAGGGCATACCTCCCAACATATGGGGAAGAGAGGTCGGGACACTGAAGCCCCGCCCCCGGGCTGGCCCTGCCCCCGCCCCAGATCGCCCGACCACGCCCCTGGACCCCCCAACTCCGCCCCCAGACCCACCTAAGCCCCGCCCCTTTTTACTAAGCAGGGAGATTGAAATGTGGGGATGTTGCCCATCAGATTTGAGCTCATGTTCTCCAAAAATGAATCTGAGAGCTTGAATCTAATTGGTTGCTATAGGCAACATCCCTGTTTAGTAAATTTAGGCTCATGACTCTACCCAATACCTCCCAGACTCTTCCCCACACATCAAGTTTTAAAATCTGTCCCAAATTTAATGACTTATGGCAAAATTGGACTGATTTGGAGGTAAGTATTTTTTTTGTAACCAAAATACAGTTTCTGATACATAGCAGTGCTCAACTGTATGGTATACAGGCATCTTCCCCCCCCCCCTAATACGCCCTGCCCCCTTATATAAGCCCCGCCCCTCAGGGGGGCATTTATCACATGTCTTGAGGGGGCAGGGCTTATACAAGTGGGTGGGGCTTAGCACCACTTAAAAGTTCCCACTTCGAGCCCTGATACATAGCATTCAAATTGTGTTATAAATGCAGTTTCTTTAGGCTGCAAAATGCACCTAAAATATGTGCAACTCTACCGGACGTTCAATATGTTGTAAAATATTGATTAGACTCATTAACTACATGAACCTCCCTGAATGTTATGCAAGGTCTCATATATGCCAATATATCTGGTGCCAGCAGCCTAGACACAGCATCCTCAGGCTCCTGATAATCTCAGTTTAATAACCAATGTACTGATAACAAAAGAAACCTTTACTTATCTTATACCTCAGCCATCTATACTACTGCACAGGCCCCAGCAATGCGTAACCACGGACAGAGGCCTACATTTACTAAGCAGGGAGATTGAAAAGTGGGGATGTTGCCCATAGCAACCAATCATATTCAAGCTTACATTTACCCGTATGTAAAATAAAACCAAGAGCTTCAATCTGATTGGTTGCTATGGGCAACATCCCCACTTTTAGTAAATTTAGGCTCGACTCATATAACGTGTAGAATATTATCTGTATAAAGTCATTTCCTTTTGAACAACTGCTCACTACTCTGAGCTATTCATATAATAGGTTTAATATGGAAGGAATGCCAGTGCCATCACACATATGGAATGATGTGACTTATTTATAAGTGAAATGCATGTAAGAGTATGAGACAGAGTTGGCTTTTCTCTTATAAACAATAATTGTATGTGGATCAACTACTCGGGTTTCCCTACTATTCTTGTATCTATTTTTTCCTTTCTTCGATTGGACAGTCATTAAATTGTGACACATTTCTATGAAGTCAGGGGCCTAAATTTACTAAGCAGGGAGATTGAACAGTGGGGATGTTGCCCATAGCAACCAATCAGATTCAAGCTCACATTCTCCAGTATGTAAAATGAAACTGAGAGCTCGAATCTAATTGGTTGCTACGGGCAACATCCTCACTTTTCAATTCCCCTGCAAATTCCCCGCTTAGTGAATTTAGGACCTGGTCTCTGTAGTGTTCAACTCCCTTATATGTACTTTACATATTTTGCAAAAACTTTTAAAATGGATTACTAATAAAGATGTATTATTTTATTTTACTGAGAGCCGTGTTAGGGGGAATTTTCTTTTTTTCCGTGCTTAATGCCTACTGTTACATGTTTCCGTACTGGAAATGTCCATGTACTTGAATAACATTGAGTACTTGAGTTGAATAACGTTGTAAATTCTGGCTGTTCACAGTCTGGCCATATGAGCGGGAAAGATGGTAATCAGAACATTTGCAGGTTGGCACAATGCCACCTAGGAGTGGGCTCTATCTAAATCTTTGTGCCCTGTGTACAGGAGTTTATAAGCATGTGCCGGTATTTAAGGACCGGGCTAAGACTTAGGAAATATGTGCACTTTAAACACTTCATGTACAGGTCTGATTCCAGAGTGTCATAGTGAAGGGGGAGGTAGGTGGGTAGGGGAGGTGAGCATACTCTAAATACACATAGAGTGAGGGGTCTGGGGTGTGTAAATAGTACTGTAAGGATCAATGTAATACTGCTGCTGCTGCAGGTCCTATGATAGCTCTGCTCATTCCATTACAGTATAGGAGGGGCAGGGGAGAGGAGAAGAAGGGAGGTATCTATATATATGGTGCATTTTTCTGTTATTTCAGTGCAGTTCATGTACATGAGTCACCATTGCTAAAAATGGCCGTGCATTGAAGCTCTACAATCTCTAAACCATGATTCCAGCCTATCACTGACACCAGCAAGCAATAGTAGAGGGTTACAGATACTCCTGGAATATCCGGGAGACTCCTGAATTTCGGGCAATTCACCTGGTATCCCGGGAGAGTCAGCAAATCTCCCAGGACCTGAGCTGAGTCTCACCCCGTTCGTTACTATGAATGTTCGGGACTTGATGATGTCCGCTCATTCGTAGCGGTTGTATGGAATGTCTTGGTCAGGGGGCAGGGCTTTAGACGCGATTTACATCACACCCAGACCTACCCCCATGCTGCCAACTCTTGGTTTCTCCCGAGGGGCAAAAACTAAAAAATGGTAACCTTGCCTTAGTATGAACTGTACAAAGTAAGACACAGCACAGTGAAGGGGACAAACATACCAGGAGATGACAGCATGCCGGTGGGGCAGAACAGCAAAACCCATACTATCTGCTATGCGGCGTGGTGATATTTGTTTTTGTACCAATCAGGGTATCAGACATTAGGGTATCAGACATTAAATCACCACCTCACCCCCAGATCCTGAGGGATTTGCAGATTCTCCCAGGAAATTCGCGAGACAGCGGGCAACCCTGCCCTGATACCTTGATCCAAATAGACAACAGCCTCTTTGATTAGTTGGTAGTAGAATGTTAATAAGTATCTCGCTCTGTTTTGAATGGGAAATATTGTGTTAGGATATTTATATTCATTTGCAAATATTTTCATTTGCATTTTGGTTAATGAACAATTACATAACAGAAGTTTTCTTTGTTTAACATTACATAGTATATCTGTATGTGGCTCTTATATTAAACTGGAACATAAACAGTATACAGGCTAGGGCATTTCCCTTTGTGATAGCTTATATTGAGGCCTCTACTAAACTGCGGGAATGGAAAAGTGGAGATACAGATAAAATATGGAAAATTACCTGCTATGGGCCCTATATACACGAATGGCTGCACCCTACAAAAGGAACAAGTTACCAGATGTATAAAATGTCAATATTTATTTTCACTTATATTTCACATATAAAAATAATATAATAATATCATATAATAATAACAAATATGTCAGCTAATACTACCAGGTACTGGTCTCTAAGTTCAGGCATACAGTGATGGAAGCTTTCTATCTGTATTCCCTCTGCTGCCACTACCCGCCCTCAGCATGATGCCAGTCCATACCCCCCTTTTAGCGGGACAGTCCCGTTTTTGTCCGGGGACGGGGCTTATGTGTCCCACAGCCCGGACCATGCATGTTGGGAGGTATGCCAGTCTCCTGCTCTGCCCGGGCCTGGGACAGTAGTCTTGGTTGTCCTCCCCTGATGGCGGCCCTGGTTCCTGTACCTATAACTACCTATAATTAATTTTTTCAATCTCCTGTGGAGTATAATGTATTATTTTAAATGTACAGTATTCTCAGAATTTTGATTTCGATATAGAGTGGTGATATATATTATATATATATATATATATATATATATATATATATATATATAAATATATATATTACAGCAGAACGTAGAATGTATTGATATAGAGTACTTTCTCGCCCTTATTTATAGCGGATATTCAGAGTACCAGCGTGTCATGTTTGGTTAGGCCTGACCTGTGTAAATCAGAACTGTAACTAGGAAAGCGATTGCATTTGTAGGAAGTCCCGGGAGTATTATACTGCTGAAACACAAAGACATGAGGATATATTTGAGGCTGGCTGATTTTAGTAACAGGTCGTCACTGCGGGTATTTAAGGAATGAGATCAGTGCTTGTTGTACAAGGCTGAATGATTCAGCAAGATTAAATAACTCACTTTTCTTCTCCCAGAAAATATACTCATAATAATCATATTTAGAAATAGATAAATAAATTCCCATTACTGATATACCGAAACCCTGAAACACAACTATTTTAGACCCTATGCCAGGGCTAATGTGGAGTATAATTTGGGCAGCATACTCTTTGTTTCAGGGTGACATAGTCTGACTGAGAGCATCATGCCAGCAACATCTGACTAATTCTATGAAACACTGCTTGGCGTTGGCAGAGAGACATCTGTATTTATATTATCAATGCAGACAAAGCCATTTATCATCATGAATACTTCCCTAGTTATAGGCCTGGGCCTATATTTACTAATCTGCGGGAATGGATTTATGGAGATATTGCCAGCATGCAAACAATCACATACTAGCTGATACTCTCTAGTATGTAATCGTTAGAATGTGGTTGCTATGCGCAACATCTCCACTCTTCTATTCCCACAGTTTAGTAAATATAGTCTAACAGCTAAATACCTAATATGACCTTTATATAGTGTCTTATCCAGACCCCAGTAATATGGGACTGTTGATGATGCCCTAAATAAAGTACATTTTAATTAAAAAGGTAAGGGAATAGTGCATGCTGTGATATATGAGGAGGATATTAGGAGTATGTAGATGGTACACTATGTGCTGTATACCCAAATCTAACCCATATATTAACATGTGCTATTACCTGACACTCAATATACCCAATATACACTTTATATAGTGCACCTCCACAACGCTAGTATACCCTATATGCTTTATGAGCATAGCAGCTGCACATCTTGTTCACCTTGTAGCTACACCGGGCCCTGACAGTACACACTGTGATTCTGCTGGGACAGCACATGTGATGCATGGGACGATGGGTACCTATATAACTCTGTTCCAGGTGGTTGTTATATACCCACCTGATACATGTATAGTCACAACTCTGTCAGTCATCACACTTAATCTGAATATAATCCACATTTTAACCTTTCTTATTATATTATATAATGGAATGTCGGACATTAGTTATAATGCAGATCATCAAGTTGTTACAAACCCTAATCTCATTCCATGTAACTTTGATTTATTCTTCCCATGTGTTTTTAGCCATATATTAATATATTCAATGAATGGGTAACTCCCACTCACACCCTTGGAATTCAAGTTGAACATTGTGATGACTACTGTTCCTGCTATAACATCCCGATCAAAGTGTAAACAGGAAACTACCCCACACCCTCTGTTATATCTATAGATAATCATTTGATTATAACCCTATTATAATCATAAAGACATATAATTCATGTGTGCAGGTAATGTGTGACTAACCATGATAAATAGCAAGGCATGTGTGCTGCACTACCTACACCGCTAGACAACAACATTACACAATAAAACAAACAACTATTACATTGTATGTACTGAAGTCATGAAGTTTAATTATCTTTCTGATCCTATATATATATATATATATATATATATATAAATAATATACACAAAGTAATAAATATTGCAATAATCAGATGTTTCATGTACAGAGGTTGCAACTGAACGCACATACACAAGCACATTATATAAGAAACCAGGTGTGGTTTTGCATAGTTATGTCTACCTGGGTGTGTTCAGCGAATCTGCTGAGTTTGTGTGATATTCCTCAGGCAAGTTATCACAGTGAGTTATGTCAGATGGTCAGTCAGGGAAGCCGCGCACAAACATGTCCACAATTCCTACTACTGAAACGGCTCATGGGAGCATCCTCTTGCCTCCCTATGGGACATGTGTGTTACATCATCCTGTGATGGAAATCATAGAACAGATATTTATATGAAGGTTTAACCATACAAAGGCGTGACTGCAAGAACAAGTGTACAACGTGAACATACCCAGAACAGGGACTGGTGATTATAGGACTGGATTCAGACTACCAGTAACGTGAATGCAGGAATTGCGGTTCTTATCATGTGGCAATTGGTTTTTGCAGATTACCTAATTTACAGAGAGAGATCACCGCCTTAAGGGTTCTGCACTGACCTTGCTCAAATAGTACGTAAGGCATACCTCCCAACTTTCAGCGGGACAGTCCCACTTTTGGGGGACTGTACCGCTGTCCCTCCCACCTCCCAGTTTCTCCCGCTGAGGGAACAAACTTTGTACGTAACAGTCGCCACGAGTCGCGGCATCAATAACAGACCCTCCAACATGACCCATTCCACCAGGTACATAATACTCCGCTCCTGGGCTTTCAGCTGTCACTCACCTGGTTATAACGAACTAACTGATGTCTGAGTAATGTAACAATGGTGGTTACCATAGTAACTGATTGCTGGAAGTTCCAGAACAGAGTATTTTGTACCTGGTGGAATGGGTCATGTTGGAGGGTCTGCAATAATGGTGGAACTTGGATGGAAGGGGTGGAGCTGAGTGTGTCGGGGTAGAGTCGTCCCAGGTCCGGGGGCGGAGCTTATGTGTCCCGCGCTCTGGACCCTGTAAACTGGGAGGTATGCATAAGTGCAGAACAACTCCTTCCACTTGGGGTCGTAACCCACTTTCCTTTCTCAGAAGGACTTGTGCGGCAGAGAATTCCTAGGAGATCAGAGGAAAGTGGATGGGACTGTAGGGCCTAAATTTACTAAGCAGGGAGATTGAAAAGTGGGGAATCAGATCAAGCTCTCTTTTTTATTTTACATACTGGAGAAAGTAAACTTGAATCTGGTTGGTTGCTATGGGCAACATCCTCACTTTACATATTCACTGAAAACAGTAAAGCATTGCTGTTGCCAGGGGAATGACCTCGCTTGATAAACTTTAACAAACATCCTATGACTCACCTACAAAACAGCTGGAACCATAATAACCTCTGGAATCTGATGTTTATTTTCATACTTTTCAATTTCTTAATAAAGTGCTAAATCACGGTGGGATACTGGAGCACTGGAGAGGGTAAAGCAAGATAGGAAATATTTATACTATACATAGGCTTCTGATTGGATGACAATGGGGGATTGCAGGGGGGGGGGCAATTACCGGCAGCGGGTGGTCCCCTGTTGAGTTGTCAGCACGGGGCTCTGGAAGACCACCTATATGGCCTTCGTCTGGGCCTGCCTGTGCCTATGTCTGTGTCTGTGCCTATGTCCATTACATATTTCCCTCCATGTCCCCCTTACATTACACATCTCTCTCCATACCCCATTATTCTGTCTCACCTATATTACAAAACGTATGTACCAGATCCTTCTCACTTTCTTCTCCCCCACCTAGGGCACCGCGGCTCAAGGGCAGGGCCGGCGACAGGGGGGACAAGGGGGACAGCTGTGACGGGCCCCAAGCTTCAGGGAGCCCTGTTACTAGTGTTATCACTATTGAGGGGCCCAAAAAATCTAGGTGTACCGGGGCCCCAAGATTTCTGTTGCCGGCCCTGCTCATGGGGCCCCGTAACATAAAAGGTTCAGAGTGTCGGGGGCCACAGTGGTGTTGCTGCTTTGCTGCCCCATGTAGACTTATTATTAATAGGCAGATCCACCACAATACAATGTGAGATCTAAAGAGACAATAATAATAATAATAATAATAATAATAATAATAAAAAAAACTCATAACTAATGACTAGTTCGATTATCATTTATTCAATTATTAAGATTGGTGTCTGCTTTAAATCTATGCAGTATGGTTGGATACTACAGACAATAAATAACAGCTTCACGAAAGAATGTGTATAGGGGAAACAGAAGAGTCTTTCACAGTCTGATGTACGAAATGCATGAAAGATTAATGCTGTCATACTGTAGCCGTATGAATTATTTACTTGTCAGTCAAATCAGTTTAAGACTACTTTGATTACATAGTATAGCTTCAATACAGTATGTTCCACTGCAGTTTAGAAAGCGATATCAGTTGTAGTAATAATGACAATAATAATAATAATAATAATAATAATAATGGTGGGGATCCAGACCCATGAAAAAATCTGGACTATTCCTGGGTAATTCCAGAGTCGGCCATAGTCTGAATGGTCCCTACCTGGGTTTTTCTACCGGGTACTAGATTAAACAGTTGACGTCAATCATGATTGAAAGCCAATTACAGCTCCTGTTATTATGAATCACAGTGTTTTACTATTATCTACCTGGTGAACGGTGTTGACCCGGGAATTTCGGAAAAATCCCAGATAATTCCAGGTTCAACACTGTTATCTGAACATGGGTATAAGATCTAAGCGGCATAAGGGAGTATTTCAGCCAACTCAGAATCTAGATAAGGCCCAGTAATGACAATTAAAATAATGATAATAAAAAAATAGAAAAATATATAATATTATATATAATATTAGATAATAATAATAATTATAATAATAAAAAGAGAAAATAATTATAATATTAGATAATAATCATAATAAAAACATTCAAGTATATTGATAAAAACAGGTTCACATTCATGTAAGCATTTATTAATGTAAAAAAATGACATTATATTCCACTAATCACTATATGGCCAAAAGTTCCAAATAATTACATTAAAGTAGAATGAAGCATCATATTTATATTACTATATAGACAATAAACAGAGAAGTGTTAGAATAGTCAGTAAAGCACAAGAATCCTCGGCACGTAACTCCAATGGTAAATTATTCAAAATTTTCATGACTGAATGATAAATCCGAAATAGCTAAGTGACATACTTAGGTACCTTAATCTTATACTACCAATCAGGGAATAGATGATATACCATGGAGATACAGTAACTCAACAACAAACTACTGTTATACAGATTATTAAATCTTTGGAATAGATAAATAAGACTAATAAATACATTACAATATTATAAACAAGGTTACCAAGGTCCATTACAGTGTTAAGCATATTATATTCTATAAATGCATGTAAAATATAGTCCTGTCTCGGTCCTGAGCTGTGTATCCCTATGAACGCGAGTGATGATAAGTTCTGGACATGATATTCAGTGAGTGGTAGGGGGCTTGGGATGGGCTCTTGGTATTTGTGCACATAATAAATATGATAACACTTCCAGGGGTGTTCACAGGGAAAGGATTTGAGTGACTGGAAAACGCTTCACCCTTTTATAAATGTGTGTTTAGTTCTCTGGACACTAATGTTCGCCCTACTGACTTATGTTTCTCAGCCTGCTCCCTTTACTCTCTCCTTCATGTTCCTTGATCCCACCCTCAACCACAACAGAGGACAAGGGCCTAAATTTACGTAACTGTGGGATTGGAAAGTGGGGGTTTGAGCTCTTATTCTAACATATGCAAAATATAACTGTGAGCTTGAATTGGGGCAGACTGGATGGGCCATGTGGCTCTTATCTGCCGTCACTTTCTATGTTTCTATGTAATCTGATTGGTTGCTATTGTTTTAGTGGTTTTAGGCGAATGACTGATCAGATATTATGGCGGCCTGTTCGGTCTCACTGTGTGATGAGTTTAACTTTACCTTCTACCCACATTGCTGTCAGACACATTGATAACTGGGTCAGCTGAACTATGAACATCACTGCAGGTTATGATTCCCTTCCTGAATGCCTGTCACCTATGTCCCACAGCAGTCCTGAATGGATGATCTATGCTGTCATTAATATGTCAAAAGAAGGACTTTATCCTGACTGTATTTAAGTTTTTGTGATTTAAAGGTTGATACTAGAATAATGTGACACCTTAAATTATAGTTTTATAGTATATAATGTAATGCAATAAAATGTAAAAAATACCATTTGTTATTTAATGCTTCATTGTTTTGTAATCCATTTGAACTGATACGTGGGAGAGCATACTCTTCTCATAGTATAGAAGGGTGGAGATTGTGGCAGTATATCTGACATCCAGGTATAGCATAATCGAATAATACATAATAATCTGTGTGTGTATATTTATTATTTATAAGAATAATAAGGAATTCCCTTCTTTTAAACATTTTTATTTACATCCGACGTGTGTTGCATTGCATCTACTAAACAATGATGCGTGTGTGTATGTATATACATAACAGACGCTGGCTGACATTTACAACAATGTTTGCATAGCTCATCTCTGCAGATCAGTGAATACACTGTGTTTACTTAGCAAAGGAAAAGAGAAAACTTTAAAGGCATTTGAAGCAGACTGATTTATATCCTATGCGGTTATTCGCATTTATTTAGTATGACAAATTTCAATCTCCAAAATCCTTACAATCCACCTTAAATTCATTATTTAAAAAATAAACTGCAATTGGCATTGACGTTGTATTTCCAGACAATCCTTTTTCCTCTGAACAGATAATGAGAGTGCTGATATGGATTTTTGGATTGCATACAGCTCCCAGCATCCCGGCTCTGATGCGTCTGAGTGACCGGTATGGTGGCAGCAGCTTGTTTCCTGCTTCTCCCAGGGAGGTTCATCAGCTCCACANTCACTGTGACAGAAGCCGAGGTGACCAGAGCAGCAAGAAAACCAGTAGCCGGAAATGACACTGCGGAGAAAAGAGGAAGCGCAGGCTGAGCAGTAATGAGCAATCCTCTACTATCTTATCACAGATTGCAAAATACTGACTGTCTGGGATATATAGATGTTTCATATCTCATAGCTGACACTAAACTGTAAATGATTATTATTAATTATTGTTTCTTTTTTATGTGTCTTTTATATGCCCCACAATATTGGTACAATTTACTATATGCCCCATTGTCACAGGGCAAATACTAGCACTACAGTAAAGGTATGGGAGCAGGATGACAGCCATAAAAGAGGTGTCATCCTGAATCATATAAAATTAGGGTGCGGCACAGAGATGTTCCTGGGACACTGAGAACTGCATCCAGACTTACGTACTATTGAACATATGAGTGTATAGTTGCGAGTGGGCAAAACCATGTTGAATTGCGGGGGAGGTATTTCATTAGTTATAAACATTATTAGAGTTGAGAGATGATGTTTCCTAGCTCAAGTGTAATAACAGTGTAACAGTAACGCTGGTCAGTATCTGTGTGCAACATGCAACAATAAAGTATTCTCCCTGCATGCACACACTAATATTCATTTTACCCCCCCTGCAATTCAACATGGTTTTACCCACTCTTAACTTTACGCTCGTAAGATCAATAGTACGTAAGTAATGATCTGGTCCTGATAGTGGAAGTCNTATATGAGCATATCTACCATGGGTTCATAGGGTGCAGCTGGTGCATTGACTGGTGGACAGGAAGTCAATGTCAGTATTCCTCTGAACACCCTCAGAGGAAACACCTTCAAGTAGCAACAGCATTAAACTGACAGCAGATGGCAAGTTCTTTATAGACAGTACTCTGGACTCAGCAATGTTTAAATATAACTTGGTTGGCGGACAAGGTGCAGGGTTCTTGATGACCACTTTGCACTTATGTTGGTTCAGTGTTGCGCTAGTTGTCTCACACTCCCATCTCACATTCGGCTGGTGTCCCTTGGATGTGGCCCATATTATCTACTTTTGACCCAAAGCTGCACTTATTCATGTGAGGGTTGCAAAATAACTAACATTGTATTAAATGCAGGGAACATACTTTGCTTTTGCACCTAGATTACAGATACCACGTGCTTTATAAGTATCTGTAAATTAGAGTTGAACTGCTTGTACAGTTTAAAGTTGCCCCTCCCCTTCAACAATATGGTTTCACCTTAATTCTTTTTACATAGATGAAATGTTTACATTTGACCCGTCCCGTCACAGTATAGCTTGGTGTTACCAGCTGTACACAGTGTTTCCGTGTACCTTTCCGTGGACATTTATTTGGTTTCCAATCTTATCTTGGGCTGAGCCGGGGACCTCTGCATTTTCACATTCTCTAGTACACACTCAGATACATGAGGGTTAAATGATCAGCGTTCATTGACTAGCTTTATCTAACAGGCTCATTAGTAAGGTGTGATGGAAGAAAAGGTCACACCACGGAAAGCCAGGACATACCTATACCCTTGAACCTCTGTTGACAGAAAGTATTTGCTGTTCTGCACAGATAGACTTCTAGCTGGAACTGCAAAAGGTTCAGTGTCAGCAAATGTTANGTAAAAAGAGCAAATCTGTGAGCACAAAAATGTTACAGCCATGTATGTCCCAGATATTGTAAATCATGTTTCACAAGTCTGACGGGATGTATTTACCATCCATACAGATCATGTCAAAGCAATACGACAAAATACCAATAAGACACATTCGTTCCATTATCTGTAACCTTACTTGTCTAATTACATAAATCTCTGAACTTGCAGCATCCTCCTGACATTGTAAAAGACAAATAAAACCAGAATGAAATAACTATGAATTACATTAAACAGTGAATGGTAATTGTATTCAAGACCCATTTATTACAATATTCATAGTCATTACATTATCATATTATTTTCCCACATGGTCATTTTTATAGATTAATAAACAGACAACACCTAGATACCTAGCTGGGCTAAATTCGGCCCTGGTTCTAACACATTTTGGTGTACGGTATATGCAATACGCTTCTTTTTTTATTAGAAGAATGAACACTGGCATCTTACATTAGGGGGTATATTTACTAAGCCGCGAGTTTGCAGTGAGATTGGAAAGTGGAGATGTTGCCCATGGCAACCAATCAGATTCAAGCTCTCAGTTTCATTTTACACACTGGAGAATGTGAACTCGAATCTGATTGGTTGCTATGGGCAACATCCCCACTTCTCAATCCCACTGCAAACTCGCGGCTTAGTAAATATACCACGTAGGGTTTAACATTGTATAGTATAGTACATTACTTTATAGTGAGATGTTACGTCCTATCTCAGTATGTACGCCATCATGGTCTGGTAATGTGTACCATACCCTTTCTGATCGCTGCTAGTTATTCTATTATTTCATTATTAGTAAATGTTATCTATCTTCTGCTGGTTATTCAGGCAGCTTCCCTAATTTCCTCCAATGTGCATGATCTGCCTGTTTCCAGGTTATCTGTGTTTCCACTCTTCCGTGGGATGGTTCTTGTTTGTGTTATATATATATATATATATATATATATATATATATATATATATTGTGTGTTTGATCTGATTTACTTGTTTGCTGCCTTAATGCACCAATTCTGTTCGGCCCATCGGATCTATCAATGTTTACATACGGTACATTCTAGTTTTTTATTATTGGGGTCATTAAGCAATTGGAGAGTGCTTTTTATATCATTGTGGCTATAGGTGCACAGCAGCTGGGGCAGTCCGAATCCGGCCCTGGGCCTAAATTTACTAAGCATTAGATTAAGAGGTGGAGATGTTGCCCATAGCAACCAATCAAATTCACGCTCTCATTTTAATTTTACATACAGTGAGCTTGACTCTGATTGGTTGCTATGGGCAACATCCCCATTTTTCAATCTCCCTGCTTAGTAAAAATTTAGCCCTGGACTGCAAATTAGTAAATCTGCAAATCAGTAGTCTGGGGGCTGTATATGTCGGTGGTGATAAGTGAACTGACCTCATGTTGCTCTATTAATTCCCGTTGATCTCTATGATAGGGACTGTGTTTGTGCATGTTTGTAATGTAAGATCTATGAATCTGTGTCCACCTCCTTACCCTATGAATACTATGGTGATGTGGTAGTTGGATGCAGTCTCACAGTATTGCAGAAGTAAACTTATTTGTATTTCCAAGGTGTGAGAGGAACTGGTGCCAAAGATGCTGTATGCAATCAGGTCGCTACTTGCTGGCACTGTGTGCCCTGCCGGTAACCCGTAGTGTAGCTATGTGATTGGTACAATGTACGATTAATAATTCATAGGATCCATTTTACCTATAATACACTGAATGCAACAGATAGGTAACCAATGTGGACCACATCCAGACCACAATAAGTCCTGTGTTTGGATCACAGAACATGTAACAGTCTGCATTGGGAAAGTCGCAGTATGCAGATTCCTATGAGTACGGGGTACAGTACTCCTCCGATGTGTATGGGAATCCACATCTTCACCCCTACCATATGCGTTCCGCACTGTCCCTACATAAAATGAGCTTGATGGAACGTAAGGGGTCCACTCAACCTTTACTGTGCTATCTACATACTACCCCCCCAGTAGTACGGACACCGCCCCACAGACGGACACGGCAATCATTGTCGTACTCAGGATCCTTTGTGATGATTTATTAGTGTAAAAACAAAGACAAATAAACTGGTAAGAAAGCCGGATCATGTATCTATCCAGTAAGATGGTAGAAGGGAAGAGTTACTGTATGTAAGGGGGCTGAATGTGAATGTAAATGTCATTATTGAGCCTACACAGGCTAGCCAGCATGTGCCCTTCTAGCCAGCATGTGCCCTTCTAGCGAGCATGTGCCCTTCTAGCGAGCATGTGCCCTTCTAGCGAGCATGTGCCCTTCTAGCNAGCATGTGCCCTTCTAGCGAGCATGTGCCCTTCTAGCGAGCATGTGCCCTTCTAGCCAGCATGTGCCCTTCTAGCCAGCATGTGCCCTTCTAGCCAGCATGTGCCCTTCTAGCCAGCATGTGCCCTTCTAGCGAGCATGTGCCCTTCTAGCCAGCATGTGCCCTTCTAGCCAGCATGGGCCCTTCTAGCCAGCATGGGCCCTTCTAGCCAGCATGGGCCCTTCTAGCCAGCATAGGCCCTTCTAGCGAGCATGTGCCTTCTAGGCCTATTTTCCTCTGAATAATACCACTGAATGCTGCTTATCTAATGCAGATGTACTGCCGGTGGCTGTGAAGATAAGGTAATAACGGCACATTACTTGTCTGCAGCGTTGTACAGTATCTTTACATGGGCTGAATTTCTGGCTTCTCTTGAGGAGCGTCTTCTATGTAATAGACAGTGGTGCAACTAACAATAAGCCGAGGCAAAAAAAGGAGAAGGCATCCGGTGCTGATTTACCTGCACACACACACAACACACAGTATAAAGACAACCCTGTGCAGTGTATATATGTGTGTGACGGGATGTGGGTCAGGTACTGCTGGAATCTCATATGAAGATCCATTTTAAGTAAAAGCTGCATTTACTACTCAGAATCCCTCTGATGAAAGCGCAGCTCCAGACAGAGAACGCGTTACATATTGTAGCTTGTAATAACCCAACAGCTCACAGCTTGATTCGCAGGTGGAAACTGGGCCATCCCTGGTAAGCTTACAGCTAGTGAGGATAAAGATTTTCCAACAGGCAGCGGAAACCAAATGAAGAGACTACTAGTGTTCAACCCCAAAGGGTTTTCCCCCAAACCTGATCCGTTATCCTAATTATCAGCATAATCCTTACCCTCCATTACACTAACACTCCCCTACTATGATCAGCTGCAGCCTAACCCTAACCCCCCTTCTATTAACCAGTCCCTCCCCGCAGCCTAACTGTAACCTTTCCCTTCTCTGATCCATCTCCTCCCCTACCACCAGAATGCCTGTCCCCTGTCACATCTCCAGTCCTGTGTGTGTGAGGACAGGACATTCCCCCCATGCAAGGGACTTCTGTGAGCGGGACCATGCCTTACCTTCTTAGCACCATCACCACCACTTCAAATAGGGACTGTGCAGAAGTCCTATGTTTGGGTCCACCTGCTCACATGCTGGGTCTCTCCACCACCGCTCACATAAAGACAGAGGGACTAGTAGCAGACGTGGAGAAGTGGTAATGTCACTATATAGGTCATGGCTATGGCCTCGACTGGAATACCGTGCTCAGCTCTGGAGGCCGTATCTCCTACAGCACATACGTACATTAGAGACTGCAACATTGCACCAACCTGAATACACCAAAGTCTCTTAACATGTAGCAGAGATAGAGAGGGGGAGATAATAGACGTTTTGCATTGAATATGGAGGGGAGCGGCTAAGGAGGAAACATTTCTTAAATGTTAGTGGATATGTGGAATAGCCTTCCCTCAGAGGTGGCCGTGGTTATTGCAGCCATGTTTGGGATAAATATAACATAAGTGTCAAAAATGAAATGAAATATAGTCGATAAATGGGCCACGTGGTTACCTGGCGCGACACTTTATTCTGTCTTTGTCATGTTATTGTGTTGTATGGTGGCAGAGCACAGTGGAGGATTATGAATTGTATCTCTCACAAGAGCATCTTTTTTCGACTGACCTAAATTCTTCTGAGCGGAACAGTCTGGCAACGGGTCTGATACTCGTCTTTGTGAGTCTCAGAAAAGGACATTGTGTAAATGGCATTGTCTCTAACATATAATGTGGACAGATGTGGAAAGCTATGCTTTGAACTGCATTAGGGGACTAACACAATCTTTAAAATACATAAATTAGAGTTCAGCCTTTTCATATAGACACTGGAAAGATAAGCAATCAGCGCTCAGACCATGAACATCAAACCTATTTTCTATATAGAACGTGACTCCGCTGCTTACCTCTATTAGGAATTCATGAATGGGACCCGGCATGTGGATTACCCTATTACGTATTATACTCCAAAAGAACAATTCCATCAAGCAGCATTGGACAGAAACCAAAGCCTCATACGGGTTTAATGAAGTAATTAAGGACAATTTCCTAATAAACATATTAAACAAAATCCTGTACAATAATTATAATAATAGTAATTGACCAAATCCAGGTTTTATAAATGTATTTTCTATATGCTGCAGAAGTGTTTCATCGGAGGTGCTACATGTGCATGGGGGTATTATAGTCATACAGTAAGGGTTATCTATCTCATATCTACCTGTCTGTCTATCTGTCCGTCCACCCATCTGTCTATCTCTGTATGTCTGAAGTGAAGGCATTCTATTTCTTTGTGACTGGCTATGTCTTTCCTTCTGTCTCTATCTCATCTATAATATATTTCCATTTGCAAGGGACACACCATCAAGTTAAATGCTTTACACACATTAGCGCTGATCCATTTTAGACATGAATGACAACAGCTAACATAAATGCTCTGTACAGAAAGGTAAAATATTGTAAGACACAGCAATGTTATATTAAGGCTCTACATGATTAATGATTACAAGTCATACATTTTGGGATATCCCCATATACAGCCTCACTTGTGCCAGGGTGTATAATGTCATAATTAAGTCCTGGGTGTGGCAGAGGTACCAGTGGATCGCCTAAACAATCATGTTTAGGAACAAGGGACTGCATCTAGATATCTGCAGAAGCATTTTCTGACAGCTAAGATTTAGCTGCAGATTTGAAGGGTGAGCTAGACAGGGATCTATAATGTACTGTACATTGTGCTGCATGTCAGTGCTAGTGCTCCCTCTGCTGTCTGACAGCAGCATTACATGAACACGTGCTCCATCATCTTTGCATCTTCTTCGTTGGATAAAATCTCCACTACTCCATCTTGTGAGATGACGATAGACCTGATCTTCTCGGACAGTGTGTTGTAGTTGTTATTTGAGCATTCCTCTGCAATTTCCACCCAACCTTCCGGTGTGCACACCACATCATTAATAATGACCTGTTCCAAAGCATCTGAAATACACAATGGACATATTACAAATGAAAACGCTTTCTATACTGCTGTACATAATATGAAGGCTTTATAGGGGTCCTGCAGTCTCAGTGATATGGGTACATCAACAATTGAACATCAGGTATAATATATTATTTGAAGAAGGGGGTGATCATTGCTATTTCAATTTATTCAATTTAAAAGGGCCAACATATACCATAATGTGAAATATATAAAACAAATGATAGATAAGTGTATAAAGGTCAAGACCTTACAAGAACTCTTTGGGGAGCCACTATGTTCTCCTGTGTCTGTGTGGGTTTCCTTCGGGTGCTTCCTCCCACACACATACATACTGGTAGGTTAACTGGCAGCTGATTAAAAATGTGCCTATTCTATGTGTCCATTGTATATTGTATATGCCCCTATGTATGTTTCCTATAGTGTATAATGCTGCACACTTTCAAATGGAGGGCTGTCTTACTACAGACATCCTGGTTACACATAATGCAATATGATTAGGGACTCACCTACTGGAGGTGCCTTGACGCTTGGCAGGTGAGCTTAACCCAATATAGCTATATTGTGAACTAAACCTCCTCTATATGTATGTGCTGACACATAGTGTTATATATTGTTTGGTATGG
>JABWIB010008693.1:5326-18753 GCA_016617825.1 Platyplectrum ornatum | reverse complement strand
CGATCATAGCGGTTATAATGTAACACTTGTAAATGCAGCTGTACCCTAGAAATTCCAACAGTATGCTTTTCCATTACAGTTTAAGATCAAGAGGGCAAAAATTCACTTTGCTGCTTGTTCCTTATGACATTGTGCACCAATGCAAGCTCTATAGTGGTAAGCTGATGACATCTCACGCTTACATACTGTAGATCAGCCTCTATCCCGCACAGTAGACATCTTACACGAGTGTTACAAGCTATACCTAATAAAAGATCTGGTGCCAATTGCCAGGAGTGCGCTACACTCTCCAGCCCCTCTTGCTGACATATGGCGCTTATCATGATTTCAAAATTTGGAAAGAGATTCCATCTGCTTTCCGATAGCTCTGGGCACAGGTGGCATCTATGTAGGGCGCATTTGACCTTAAAGTCGGCAGTTGCCAATTGCCCGTTTGTTCCTCTATTTCTTTACAGATTTGTAAATATTGTGCTGCAACAACTATATATTATAATATTGCAATGGATAGATGAAAGGGAATAGTCAAGTTCTAGAATTGNATTACCTTTTTTCCTTGTGTTTTAGTATACATTGATTTTATGTGTTCCTATTATACTTTTGATTACAAATTGATGAGGTCATTGAGTGCAAAGAGCACTATACAGGATGAAATGGTGCATTTAAATGTATTTGTTTGATGAAACTGGCTCCTGACCTCAAGCTCCATTGATATTAAGCGCTGTGTAACACCACACCCCCTCCAAATACTTCATCAAGCGTAAATGTCATCAGCCAAGTGCACTGATGCACAGCCCCGCAATGAGGTTTTGGCATCTTCCGAGTTAAACTAATTGGGCACTGTGGCAATGCATTACAAATAATAATGGCATTTGTGTTACAGTAGATTGCGTGGAGATTGAGCAGCTAAACAAATATTCATCAACGAATCACATGCTGTTTGATTAGTCTCCTACTTTCTGGGTTTTGAAAGAATTGTGTAATGATGTTCCAGCGCCCCAGGGGGCATCCTGCAATACATTCAGCTCTGTGAACGTGCCTGTCTTCAGCCTTTGTTACTTTTGTGAGTTCATTATTATCATCCAGAAACTTGCTGCAAATGTTTGAGACATGTTTTGCTTAGAAACTAAGGAATAACCGCTTGTTAACTTCTTCAGTGCTGTTATGGCTTCTAGATGATGTTTTGAAACTTCAATTAAATGAAGTTAATCGACCTCTCCTCCTTCATCTCCGTGTTTGTCTATGTCGATTTTAACAGTAAAGTATTTTTTGGATAGATAAATTAATAATAAATTAATAATAGAGAATTACCTAATAAACCTAATATTTTAAGGTGTTTTCCATTATTTGCAAGTGAAATGTGTCTGCATTTTTATGCATATTAAATAAAATATAATTCTTCATAGTGCATTAAATTCACCTTTCTATACTATGAGACTAGTATGCTACCCCCCATCTGTCTAGAATCAGCTCTATATATAAGAATGAAGTATGACTTTAACTTTTATTTGTATGATATATACTGTGAAGTATATTTCTAATATATTACAACTTTAATTGGGAAGGATTTTTCTCGTATCATCGGACGTATCTTATTATAAGTCAAGGTACAGTATTTTACTGACACTGACAAATCAGTGACAGCACAGATTATACANGCGGGAAGACAACTATGTGACATAGGTGACAATGACACCGTAGTCTTGAAGGAATCTTACCCTTTACTGATGTTGACAGTTCAGTGTCTCTGATGTTGTGAGCAGAGAGTAACAGTGAGCTGAGCACACACTGAGACAGAGCAGGCTGCCATTTTTCTGTTCAGTCCCTGGCCTCTGGTGTTTGGAGCCTATATCATAGAAAAGAAAGGTAACCAGGACACTGTAGGCACCAACTATTCTCTCAGAGAAATATTGCTAATGCCAGGCGGCAGTTTGGAAGTCCGTGCATGGGGAGGGTGTGGTGTATCCTCACATGCACGAAAAGCTGCAGGNATCTGAATTTGAATATCCTCAGCCGTTCCGAGCACTATGGCTGTGTAGAGGTTTGTATCCGGTCCATCATTACTAAACATTTTGCATTGATAGCTTTTTTCCTTATCTGCTCTGAAGACATTTTTGTTTGTCGTGTGTTTTCTTGTTGGGTTGTTTGTGCTCTTTTCTCCATATTTTTATTTTTTTTTATAGAGGCATCCAGTGCAGAGCTATAAAATGATTTGCACATGTCTAANTATGACCAGGCTGACTGCTCTGTCAGTCAGAGTAACACAAGTTTGCTGTATGTATATATCATGGCATGTTATTTTCAAGGGCAGGCATATAGTTTTGATTTGACTCAAGTGNGATTTCTCATATCCACATTCTCATTTTCAGCTTCTCCCGGCTCTGTTACAGACATACAGATAGCTCCGTAATGGAACCTGATGAATGGCTGTGATAAAGCACACAGTAACCAGCCAGGTGTCTCTGTTAGATAGCTTCCGTCATTCGCAGACATTCTCGAGGCATTGCCGCACGATTCCCAACTTTGATATCTCTGTTGGAAGTGTAGAGAGAAAGCAATTTGCAACAAGGGATCAGATCCATTTTAGTGCCCGAATTCAGAGCAGCATTGAGTTTTGAAGTTATTGTTGTCATGGGGAGAGACCTGAGGGAACAAAATGATGAGAGCATTCAGCCAATCATTTGTGATATAGACACACCAGGGAGAGATTGACTGGAAAATGAAACACAATTCATAATTCCTTTCAATAGAAGCTTATGTCTAACAGCAGCAAATTGTGAAAATTATTGTGATTAAGAGCAGAAAAGTTTACATTATAACTATTAACCATTGTGGTGCCACAAAAGTCCACCATTGAAAAAAAAAAACAACTTTCCAATATGTTTGAACGATGCATCTAGTTTTTTATCTGGCAAATATNATCTTTATTTCTTCAAAAAGGAAGATGCATTATTAAAATGTTCATTTTTCTTACATGGAATTTCATGCCTTGGAATTTACTTTTGACAAAATTACAAACGATGAGTAAAATACTGACCCATAATAACATAGCAACTGCCACCGGCACACTTCTCCCCTTAACTCTTATGCAGGGGCGGAACTGCTAGATGCACAGATTTGGTCACCTCTGGTCACCGACCTTGATCAGGGTACTTTTCCTCCATTGTAACCCTGGTGGGCCCTGCTCAGGGGCAAATCTGGGGAGGGAAGGAAGGTGACCCCCCGCACACCCACACCTGGGTGGAGACAACAGCAAAGAGAGACTTTCTATATACTCCCTGTCTTTCGGTGTGATATCATTGTGATGTTCCGATANCATGATAGGACTCGAACATATATCTTGCCTCCTGGAAACTAGGATGCAGTTACGCCACTGCTCTGATGTTCAGTGCTATCTACAAATATTAATATTNGCTCAAGTAATAAGAAAACCCTAGTGATAAATATCTGGTTAATATGGGTAGTATTTCAATTATGAGTAAGCATTAATCTTGATTGACTCTTGGCAATATATTTTTAAAAGTACTTTGCATTTTACATTCAAAATATATTCTGAATGTGTCATTTTCCTCTTCACAATATNTTTTCCAGGGAATAGTCATGTACACTAGTCACATAGTAAGGTTTTCTTTTTGTGTTGCAGTGTGGCCTTGCACCCACGTAAGGAAGTTTTGGTAACAGCCAGTGATGACCGCCTGTGGAAGATGTGGTCTATTCCCAGTGGTGAGATGATTATGGCTGGCGAAGGCCACTCTGATTGGCTATCTGGTTGCTGCCTAGATCCAAAGTAAGTAAATCTACTTCTCTTATTGCCTTCTTTGACGGTCTTACTTTTCAGACATGTAGGGACTAACATTATACAATATAGGATAATGATGTTTGATAAAAAGAGGAAAAGGTTTATTTGCTCATGCGCATTTTCTTTGTATAGGCTTAGTTTGTCTAAGTAGCCCAGCCGTGGGTGGTACTATTCACAAGACACACCCCTCTGTTGGAATAGGATACACCCTTTTGCTGCGGCATCTTGATGGTACTATCAGGATCTCCCTCATATTTATATGGTTCCTGTTCCCAGAAGCTGGGGAGTCTGGGTAGTCCAACAATGGGGCCGCTGGGCCCCATAGCACCCTCTATGGCTGCTATAGGGGTAGTTACACCCTATACACCCTCTATATGCAGACCCAAGATTTTTGTTTGGACGGTATGTATGCTATATACTTTTTATAATGAGACCAAATCTAGTGAGCAGTATAAAAAAAAAATTTTTATACACAAAAAACAAACCATATAGTTGCAGGACTTTATACGCCCCTGTGACTTGCAAATGTTGGAAAGAAATTATGTGTTTACAGCTGAATTCCATTAATGTCACCCACATAATTCTCTCTGAGTGTATAGGCCTAGTCACCTCTGTTACTCGCAAACACGAGCCTTGTCCGATGTGTTTCTTACTTCGATGCAAAAATAAAAAGATCAAAGCGTTACCAAGTCAAAATATCTTGTTTGCTGGGTAGACCTTAAACCAGTGTGTTTTATAATGGTGATGTTCAGTAGCAACATCAGGGACTGTCTGCGAGAGACACAGCTACTACTGTGATTTTAATTGGGTTTTCTAGCTAGTGATATATCAGGAGATCAACAAAGACATGATCCATTAGAAAGAGGTTACAGTGTTTGGTGTCCTTTCTGCTCTCTCTAATCCAGTAACCTTCATGCCACATTGTTTTACGGCGCCCTCCTAAAGGTATTTACAGCTGATATTGTCTCAATCAGAGTAAAATATACTGTTTGCCATCCACCCGTTCTATTATTAGAGGGATAAAATACTCGGAGGAAGTCTATGTTTTATTTTCCAGCTGTTCTCGGAGAATGTTAATCAGATTTGATAATACATTGTTACCATGGTGTCCATTGACTCGGGCGCACAGGAAACTGTGGAACATTTTCTCATTAGTGGACAGCCTGTAATCCTTTCAAATAGCCTTACTCTATGTTCTTCGGTGATTAGACTCATGCTTTCCTATGTGGCACGTGAGTGAGAACTATAATAAGAAGACATCGCACTTTCGAGTCATTTAAAAACAAATGTGTTTAGTGCAGATAAAATCACTATATTTTCTGTATTAAAATGACCTGTCAGCCCTAAAGTAAATCACTTGACTGTCTTGGCCACTCTCTAGGGGATCAGTAACTGACTACTAGCCCCAAACATGCTTTAACTGCATAGACACAGTTGATTACTGAATGCTGGACTCCAGGCTTTGCAACAACTGGAAAGCTACAGGTTGTCCAGGCCTAATTTAGAGGCATACAACGCAAGCAATGAGTAACCAGAGAAAACTTCCCCCTCCCCGCTAACTGCCCTTCCATGGACTTACACTATTTCCTACACTACTTCCAAAGAGACTCACCCTCCCTACAGGGGCTAAGAAGCTACAATTACATTTCTTCCACTGCGTCTCCATTCACTGTCGATACACAAAATCCTTCCATCTCCTGCATCCACAACCATAGATTCTGGGCTGGGGAAAGAGGGTCCCCCTTTAAATGCCAGATGGTTTGTTTGTTATAAAAGCATTCACTTATTCCATGCACTGGGAGACATCTGGAGAGCAAGTGAGGGACTTTTATCCAGGTCAAACACTACCTAACAAACCTGACCCCCTATCATTTCTCAATAGAGCCCATACTCCCTTTAAGAAACTCTAAATTGGCTGACGAGACTCCTGATCAATTAACTCAAGTCTGCAACATTGTCAAAATTCTTCACCTATACTCCTTCAGAAAGACTTGAAGACCCAATATAAACTTATACTGATGGTATAGGTGCCACAATGTTAGCGTCCCCCCTCATGTATAACCAACTTGTCCTCCCCTTCGCCCCTTTTGGTAAGCTTTTATTCAACTAGCCACAGATGTACTGGAGAACAGGGTTAAATAAGTGCATGGGGCTGGTGTGTGCGTTTTTGCAATATTAATGCTGAATAAAATATCCCATTGTTGACTGACAGTTACATTCCAGAAACTGTCCATGGAGTAGTAAAAAAAATGGTCTGTTGTGAATAGGAAACCCTTAAGGTCATGACAGTCACAATCAAAATAATGATTTCAAAGTCTGCTAAATGTCAGTGCAAAGCTGTGTTTCTTTAGCCCAAGTTAAACAAAGCAGCATTTTACAGCATCTCAACTGTGAAGGAGGATTCACAGTACGACTTGACCTCACTATTTGAAGGTCTTATTCATCTACAAAAAGAACAAAAAAGAGCAGTTATAGTCTTGGAGAACTTCATTGAATATGAAGACAGCTGTTAAATTCCCAATCCTCTGTGTCGTGGAACCCCAGGTCTTCATGGCTGTTTGAAGGCCATGGGCANTTAATAACAGAATAGTGGGAGGCTCTTTTAAAGGACGCCTTCCNTCTTAGAAACAATAGAAAGGTATATTCAAGTTTTGACAATATTTTCAAAATGTCATTTTTATTAACTAAACAACTAATCTGTTCAATAATTTTGGAACTTCTAGAATATTTAATCATTTTAAAAAATATCTATCTCAAATATCAAAGAATTGATCCTAAAACATGTTATTCTCGCAAATTCATAACAAATCTATACAACCCTTTAAGGTTTATTCTAGGTTTTTAAATATGGTATTGAATAGCTTATTCCCTCCATAATGAAAGGTTAGGGTGAGACTATTGGGAGGGGATGTATCATAGAAGGGAATGGTTAGGGTTAGTCTACCACAAATGGAACGGTTCATAAATGGGTTATGGTTAGGGTAGGGAGGGTTAAGGTGATGGCAAGGATGGGTTAGGATAAGGATTGCAGTTAGGGAAAATAATTTTCTGTTTGCATCTGGGATTTGTATCTTCTTATTTCTGCGAGTTCTCTTCGTCAGATGCTGTTACTTCCTTGTTGTATTATTCTTGCTGGGAACAACTCGAAATAGCACTGGCAAACCACAGCAGACCTTGAGGGAGTTCAGTGACCTGTCTATAAATGACAATTTACAGGTTTGTATAGTCCGTCACCTCGTCAACTAAAACGGGTTCACATTCTGTATGTCCGTGGCAATTTTCAGACACACTTCAAAAGAAAATTAGTTTTATACCTTTCCATGCTAGGATGTTAAATACATGTGTGTGTGTCTGGAGGAGAGATTTAAAATGCTGCNTTTAGCTTTGAATGTGATAGGGTAAAGTACAAAGCAAATAACAGTAGATTCAAAGAGACAAAGATGTGTAACATTTCAATTCTTTAACCTAGTAGCCCTTTAGTAAAGTATTTAAAGTTTAGATATTTTTATCTGTTCCATTATGGTGACATAAAGAGCCTAATTCAGACTGGAATGGTATAATGTGTATCTGTATGTAATTACATCAATATAAGAGCTCAAGGGGGACAGACATTCTCCCAAATGGTTACTTGCCATTGATTCCCAGTCATGTTTCGAAAGGCTCTTTAGTGGGTCGACTATGACTAGTGGAACGCTACCTCCAATAGGTTGTGCTAGAGATTCTGCTTAGTTCCCTAGACCCTATTTGAATATAGCAATATAAAAATGACCTACTGCTTACTGCTCGTCAAGCTATACCTTGTAAAGAATTCCAGCACAAATGCAGGACTATAGTGCATTCCGATATGTAAACGGCTTGATGATGCATGCATAGAAGGCTCACATGGAGTAACTCATTGCGCATGTGTAATAGGTTGTTGCATGTGTGCCTATGACTTTAGTACAATTTCCACTATTAATAAATTACTTTAATTAATTATTATAATAGTTTACATTTTACATTACAGGATAGGAGAACATGTGTGTATTTTGGTTAGCTGTTATATGCCTATACACAACTTTCTTCCAATCTTCTGTACTGAACCTGAGTTCCCATTAAGTTCCTACATGGATTACNCCAGGGTTTCTGATTCAGGAGACTCCTGAAATTTAGGCAATGCTCTGGAATCCCTGGAGATTTCAAATGTTGTAGCAGTGATTATATTAAATCCCAGCTAGTTTGGCCCCTTATCCCAAAGTGAATGGGACTTCCATCCAAGATCTCTCATAAGGCAGAAAGTATATGACACAAAACATGCTATACTTAATCCTCCCAATATTTTCATACCATCCCTAGAAAGTCCGAATGACNAAATGAAAAGTCATATGTGCTAATGAGAAATGTTTTGTACTAAGGAGTATGTGCAGAAATGCAGTAAGGAACCTCATTATCATCAACAGCAGATCTCCTCATCATGGTGGTAGTTGAAGTGCATTTACACAGTTCCAANACTGAGGAAGTAACATGGATCTGCTCAGCACCAAAGTTTAAATGTAGTTGCAAATATACATTCATGCTCTGAGCATTGAGTCATTTACTGTTCCATCTAAAATTCCACGTTCACTTGGAAAAAGGACAGTCAGAACTTTTAAATGTGATAAATTTAATCGCGTTTCATTAAGTTCATGTAAATGATGAAAAGATACTATACGTTTAAATATAGTAAATACATCACACCATATACCAGCTTTTCTTGTTAATTGATGTAACGGCTTATCTGGCTAGAGCGAGTGGTTAAGCAGTTGGGATATGATATTTGTAATCATTAAATGTCACTGGCCGATGTTCTTGTCTCTTTTATTAAATTGTTGTGATGAGGAACCCTGACAATTCNCCGTAAAGCAAGCCATGATCAGAGGTGAAAAATCCTATTTAACAGTTGAGAAGTTAGTCTTACATAGAGTAAGGGCAATCCTTCTTTTATTGCACACATTAAAAGATTACCTGGAACAGTAGAGACGGAGCGTGGTCTTTCCTCCAAGAGCAACAGACTGTTTCATGATAAAAAGAACTCTATTCACTGAACTGTAAACAAAGTTTACTTTTCATTAGAAAGCAATGCTTTCTGTAATTTGTTTTGCCTAAAAATTGTAGACATTTACATAAATTAAGTGAAAAAAGATCCATATTACAAACTCCAGAGAAGAGATGGCTTGCTGCTAACTAATTACCCACAGATGGCATATGAAGATTGTTTATTTGATTCTGTTGTTGCAGAATTTTCTATTAATTTGGCGCTTCCTCACTCATAATGATTGACGCCATCATGAATATGGATGCCGGCTGGATGATTCAATCTCATACATTCTGCAGCACTGTTACCTAATAAGTGCTGGCTTGATTATCAAAAAAGTGAAGGGCAAAGCACACAATGATCAAATGATTTTGCAGATGCATATGTATCATATTTATAAGCCTAGACCAGTTTAGTCGAGTTAGATCTGCAGGAGAGGCGCTCGCTTCTGGGACAATTGCAGTGCTGCGTTAAAACCAAAGATGAATAGTATGGTATATGTAACCTTGCACTCTACTTGGTTGCATTAATCCATACCTTCTAACAACCCCTTGGTCAGGAGCCCTAATCTTGGTACACACATGCTTAATTTTACACACAGTCCCACTGACATCAGTTTCTGCAATAAATAGATTCATTGAACATCCAATATTTTATGTACACACTATAATTTATCCTTACAGTTTTAACATCTATTGATCGTAAAATCAGAATATTTTATTTTGTAATGAACTATGACCAAAATGCAGTGCGCTACACAACATTGTTCCATCAAAAGTGACTAGTACACACTGCAATTATCTAACCTCTGACTGACCAGATAATAATATAGGTCCCCCATGCAAGCTCCATTTCCCTCTCTTGTGTGGTGTAAGCAGAGGATGGCAACAATTACACTGCTGTTCCCCTCCCTTAAGTGATCCATGCGGATCAGCGGCCTTTGCGACCACTGATNTGCACGGATTCCCCTAANCCTGCCTACACCAGGAGTAAGGACCGTTGACNATCTACATGAAACAAGCAAAGATAAGGTAGGGGAGTCCTGAGGACCAGAGTGCTGGATCCTTCATTTTAATATAAAGCGACAGCAAGACTTCAGATTGCATCGTGGGGCACAAAAATGATGGTGAGTGTTACATCATATGAACAATGCTGCAGGTTCTGTGCGAAGAGAACCGAACCTGGCGCATCGTCGGTNATATGAAATCGGTTCTGTATGTAAATATAGACCTGTATAATTTCATGTACAAATATAATGTTAACATTTCAGAACCCAATGTTTCTAAATATGCATACTGAAAAAGATGTCCTGAAAAAGTTCTGTCTAGCTCTAGCAGCAAGTAAGTACTGACTGGTCTGACTATATCTACATATTGTAAAAAGCACTACATACCTAGACATGCCCTTTGTCTCATTTGTGGAGTAAAACAAATAAGCCATAGTGCAACTATTAAGTACCAGCTCAATAAAATTGTCCTTTCCACTGACCTCAGCAATGTTATCCAGAGCTTGAAATTGCTTAATTGGTTCAGGGGTCGTCAATTTCAAGATGATCGTGCCTCTCTGAACTTTAATCCATTGTACAGGCTCTCTCTATAGCAATATAGCAGTACCTTCTGTGTTTCTTCTAGTTCATGAACAAAGTGATACCGGCCACAAAGACTGAGCATGACGTACTTTATTTATTATAGAATGGATAATATACATTTAAACTATACTTCTTATACATGTACATGTTACACTGTAATTGGTGCAGGTTCATGTGTTATAAAATAAATGAAAGGACTGTGGGGCCTTCTGAGCCCGGTATGTTGTGACATGTTTGTGTCTGGAAGGATACAGCATCCTGTTTACCCAAAAGTCATTCAACTGATCCTTGATTGTAGTGGAACACTCTGTCTCATTAGGGATTACAGAATATCCCATAAGTGCTAACTTCTATTATAACATTATGACTGAGCAAAGCATTACATATAATTAATGTACATNAGTGTCAGCCCAAAGGAACCACTGGACAACCACACATGTTCTATGGATGGAGGCATTTCTTGGGAGTTTGTGCAAGAGACCATTCTTAATAGAGTTCCTCTGAAATATACATAGTACATGTTGNGTTTGGGGTCATTTGTTCTGGCTGTTCTGTGACCAGAAGTAATTGCTTATATGTGGATGTTGGCAAAGAGAAAGTGGAGCAGACAATGCCACTGAAGGTTCTGCAAAGTGCCCTNTAACATGTATAGCTTCCTAGCATATACTTTCTTAGACTTTTGAAGTGTACTCACCATGATTTAGCNTAATCTATTTGAAGTGAGTCTTGTGAGTAAATAGTGGTCCATTGCTATCAAAACCTTTTGGGCATGAGGTGTCAGTGTCTTAAACAGGATAGGATGTAGGTTATAATAGTGCTCTGAGAATGGCACATTGTATAATATATGTGGGTTTCAGAGCCCTATAAGCAGTATATAGTATACCCCTGACCCCTGTATAAACCACATATATTATATTACAATGACCATTGTTAGACACTTATATACTTACATATATTATTATATGTGCCATTCCCAGACCCATATGGCCAAACCACAAAGAAATTCCAAAAGTAATACAGGTCTATATACAGTGCATCTGAAGAGCTCTAATATACCCCATATGTATAGCATGTGGGAAATATTTGATTATCTATGGCACAGTAAAGCACACAGGGGGTATCCATTCGAATAATTATGTAAAAGCTGGTATGGTTGTTAAGAAAAGCAGGAATTTGGGTGATTTTCCCAGCATCCCAGGAGAGTCTGNAAATCTCCCTGAATGGGAGGGGCTTGATGACATCACACCGCCCAGTCATAGCAAATATCTGTTGTTTGCCATCCAGAGGGAATGAATTTAGCNTTTATTTGCATTAATCAAACCCCCACATCACCCCCATTCTGCGACATATGTTTAGTGTGGCAAAAAAAAAAAGTGTATACTGACACATGATCTTCAGAGCAAAGATTCCCATTCATAATTCAGTACAGAGCCACCTTGTGGACATTATGTAATTGCAGTATATTACCGCAGCAAAGGTTTCTGGGATACCTTTATACAGTCAAACAAGAAAGGAAAAGAGCAGCGTGTACAGGGACATAGTGCAGCTGAAGATGGTTACTGTGATTTTTCAAACCAGCTCTTATAGGCAGCAGACCTGTACCACTTCCCATTAAATGAAGAAAGGAGCTTGCACAAAAACCTGTCAGCATTCTCTGGTGTCGCTAAACCTTCATCTCGCCAGCCTTTTTGTATCTATTTTTGTGGTTTCTGGGGTTTTGAAGAGAAAAGCCAATCAAGTATTTGTACAGAACTGTCTTTAAGAACCCCCACAACCTCCCCCATGTGTCTTGTATTTGTTTCATCATGGAATTTCCTTATTGTGTTCACGATCTATCAAACATGTGGAATTTACATATAGTTTGGATTTTTTTGTATTGCATTCCCTTGAAGTATTTATATGGGTTTTTATCCGTGTGATGAATTCTGCATTCTTAAGCAGTTACTGATTTATTTATTTTATATATCTGAATGTCCTTCTCCGGAGACGCCAATGGGTACATGAAAACCACCAACGCTACAAGTAAATGTAGGAAGAGCTGATGAAAGAAAGCATNATTTCACCTGCATTTTTAATGTCTTTTTTATGAACAGAAAAAAACGCCTGTAGAGAGCAATGTGTGATCTATGCGCAGTTCCTGTCTTTGCAATATTAATCCATGTGCTCCCAGCNTGCTCTCTGGTCAGCACTTTTTCTCTGGTTCTCCAGTCCTGCAATCTCATTTTACTGATGTTAACAAGTGCCAGTTGTCAGGAATTTCTACTGCTATCTTTTAAGCTGTAGGTGTAATATTCCTAGGGTCTTCNTAGTTATTAACTGCAGATTATGCTTTGATTATTAACCCATTTTCCCATCATCCAAATTCATACAACCACAGGCAGAATATTAGCGTGTGACAGTGTGTATTTATTTTGCGTGTATGTGTACATAGGTATTCAGCGTACATTAAATTGAGTACAATGTAAGATTAAGTGAAGGATCCGTGATTTATATGGTGACTCTAGTAGCCCAATTGGGTGAGTCAATAAATAGTTACTGTAGGGATCAGTGGTCCAAATGAGATNTTAGTAATGGGGGCATGGAGGAAGAAGGAGTATAGCAAGAACGTTTCTACCAACATTGTGGGTCTGGAGGGGGCAGTGTCATAAAAAGGTGGTGAAGCTTAAATGCAAAAAAAGTGGCTTTATTCCATACCAAGAAACAAGGGGTGTATTTTTACGTTTCGTTTTGAGACGTTTCTTCCTAAGGTGTGTTGGACAAAGCCTTCAATGCAGAAACACAAAGGTCAAGGGGGAAGCACTAGCACTTGCCCACACTCCCGCTTAAATCGACTGATTTATGAGAGCCANGGACTACCCAAAATCTTCTGTCTGAAGTGCACAGGAATTCCTGGAAGTAGAGAAGTCTGCAGAGAGGATATGNCTCTACTGTACATTGACTAGGAGGGACCTGCTACTATCGAACTCACACCTGCTCCTCTGTCATTGATC
>JABWIB010008688.1:9090-23436 GCA_016617825.1 Platyplectrum ornatum | reverse complement strand
TGTGAGTTGTTCTATAACGTGTGTGTTGTCTCTTGTGTGTGGGGTGTAATGTGTATGCAGCGCTGTGTTTCATGTGCTGGTAACTGCCATCTCCCTGTAATGTTCAGCCCCCTTTGTGACCCGGCGTCTGGTTCTCACGCTGGCCGCCACATTATCCTCCTCCTGCCAGGCCTGTACTGGGAGCTTTCCATGGATGCTCGTTGCTCATCTCGCCACGTTTCTCCTGGATGTTTATCCCCCCCCTGGTGTCTGTATTACGATGGTGATAATGGCTGTGCCGGCCTCTGGCGCCCCCTGGTGGCTTCTCACGGCAANCGTTGCTTTGTTCTGTATTCAGTCATCAGGTTACAATGTGTATTGCTGGGAAATGGCTTCATAATGACAGTAATAATAGTGTATGCCCTGTGTGTCTTCACGTGTGTCCTTGATGTGTGCGGGTCGCGGAACTGGTTGTGTATGGGTCGCGGAACTGGTTGTGTATGGGTCGCGGCGCTGGTTGTGTCGGGGTCGCGGCGCTGGTTGTGTCGGGGTCGCGGCGCTGGTTGTGTCGGGTTGTGTACGGGTGATTGCGCGGGTTGTGTACGGGTGTATGTGGAAGTCTAATGAGGATCGTTGTGTTACAGCAGTGATTCCAGCAGTACGTCCAGTGACGAGTCCCCCGCGCGCTCCGTTCAGTCCGCCGCTGTCCCCGCGCCACCATCGCAGACGCTCTTATCTCTGGATAAAGACGAACCGCGCAAGAGCTTCGGGATCAAGGTCCAGAATCTCCCCGTGCGATCTACAGGTACAGACCAGCAATACACTACAATATTCCCAACGCCTGGAGTAATGGAGTGCACCGCACATAGACCTAGTCATAGACGTCACGCCGCTTATCCCGTATCACAGCACATAGACCTAGTCACGCCGCTTATACCGTATCACATAGACCTAGTCACACCGCTTATCCCGTATCACCGTACATAGACCTAGTCCATATCCGGTGTCACAGCACATAGACGTCACGCCGCTTATCCCAGATCCATGCACATAGACGTCATGCCGCTTATCCCGTATCACAGCACATAGACGTCATGCCGCTTATCCCGTATCACAGCACATAGACGTCATGCCGCTTATCCCGTATCACAGCACATAGACGTCANGCCGCTTATCCNGTATCACAGCACATAGACGTCANGCCGCTTATCCNGTATCACAGCACATAGACGTCACGCCGCTTATCCTGTATCACAGCACATAGACGTCACGCCGCTTATCCCGTATCACAGCACATAGACGTCACGCCGCATATCCGCTATCGCATCACATAGACGTGTTGTCCATTATTTGGTATTGCAGCACATAGACGTTTATCTGGTATCACTTGTGTCCTGTTTGCAGATACGAGCCTTAAAGACGGCCTTTTCCACGAGTTTAAGAAGTACGGGAAGGTGACGTCTGTGCAGATCCACGGGGTGTCTGAGGAGAGGTACGGCCTGGTCTTCTTCAGGCAGCAGGAAGATCAGGAAAAAGCACTTAACGCCTCCAAAGCCAAACTCTTCTTCGGAATGCAGATTGAAGTGACGGCCTGGGTGGGACCAGGTATGTTGGCGTGACCCCGGCGTGTGTCCTCAGGGTCAGGGATGGTCAGGGGCCCTGTGGGCAATCACTGACGCTTGTTTCCCTCCCAGAAACTGAGAGCGAGAATGAGTTCCGACCCCTGGACGAGAGGATCGACGAGTTCCACCCCAAGGCCACCAGGACGCTCTTCATTGGCAACTTAGAGAAGACCACCACGCACCTGGACCTGCACAACGTGTTCCAGCGCTTCGGCGAGATCGTGGTACGTTGGCGGTTTCCCGCGACCTGACCGGCGCTCTCAGCCCGTTCTCCTGCATTCATTGTCTCCATCTTCTCCTCCGTCCAGGATATCGACGTCAAGAAGGTGAACGGGGTTCCTCAGTACGCCTTCCTGCAGTACTGCGACATCACAAGCGTCTGCAAAGCCATTAAGAAGATGGACGGGGAATACCTGGGGAAGAATCGCTTAAAGGTAAGTGATCCCAATACTTCTGGGATTGTGTTATCCTATAACACCGATGCTGCCTGGTGTTACATGTCCCTCGTCCCGTCTTATTATTACACGCAGCCTTGACATACACTGTAGAGAGTCCCCCTCTCTCTCTGCGGGAATGGGGGGGTCATGTAAACAGTAGCATTGCATTCTATTGCAAACCCGCACACTGACAGCCGCCTTGTCGTTCACAGCTGGGATTTGGGAAGAGTATGCCGACAAACTGTGTGTGGATAGACGGGCTGCCGGCCAGCGTCACCGAACAGTATTTAACGCGCCATTTTAGCCGCTACGGGCCAGTGTTGAAGGTAGGTGGGCGACGCGGAGCCGTAACGCGATAACTCTGCATCTCTGTAAGTCTTTCCTGTCCTTTTCCTCCTCTGATGGCGATTACATCTATCGTCAGACATGACGCGAGTAGTGAGAACGGTCTGACTGTATGTGTAATAATCACAGCACACACATACCTGTATGGGCGATGCCGCTACACGTGCGTGCTTCNGCTTTCCCTGACAGCCATCTGTGGACAGGGCTCCTACATATAATACATTCAGAGCGATCATCCGCAGCTGTCTTACCAGTAACAATAACCGGCAGGGTCCAACCAATAGAAAGGCTCCAGTAGCCGAGGAGATGATGATCGGGTCCCAGTGGTCAATGAGACGAGATGAACGCTGATCTTTTACCCGGCCCCCAGTGGACGAGGCTCTTATATGTCCTTTTTTTTGTTTTCTTTCCCTGACAGGTGGTGTATGATCGCTTTAAAGGCATGGCCCTGGTTCTCTACAATGAGATTGAATTTGCCCAAGCAGCTGTAAAAGAGACCAAGGGGAGGAAGATTGGTGGGAGTATCGTTAAGGTGTGCAGAGACCACCTTAACCAGTGCATGGAAATAAAAACCTGATTTATACTTTATTTTCATATGATTAAAGTTCTGGCAGAGGGTTAATCCCAGTAATAGTAATAATAGTCCTGGAGCTGGCTGATAGAGGCGGCTCCCTTCAGCTGAGGGCCAGGCCTGTGTCTCTGAGCTTCTTGGTGTTGTGCTCTATAGAGTTCCCTTGTTACTGGTAAGCAGTTACATCTCTACAGCCAGACAACACTAAACGTTTTTCCCGGCGGGCCGGTTCAGTGCATGAATGGCTGGTGGGGCTCAGGTCAGGCGGCACATTGCTTAGGCATACACATCCTGCCTGTATCATACCATTTCCACTTTCCCTGCAGCTCTAACCTCTCTCCTGTTATGTTTCTCTGTGGCACCACGGCCGTAGCAGCCGCTTCCATCTTGTGTATGTGGAGAGGCGGCCATTTTGTCACCTGACATCAGGTTTTGTGTTTATAATTTTGGGTTGGGGGGGGTGTACTGTTAACAAGCTGGATTGAAATCACTTTGACAAGCCCAGTGTGATATAATGAATATCACGTGCAAAACCTGATTTTATGTGATTTATTGCATAAAGTATTCCCGCTACCCAGTTGATATCAGATGCAGCGCTATCAGGAGTTTATCGGGGATGTCATGGGTTTCATTCTTTCTTTTTTAAGGTGGATTTTGCAAACCAAGAAAGTCAGCTGGCCTTCTATGGCTCCATGGAGTCTTCTGGGCAAGACATAAGGGACATCTATGAAATCATATCGGAGAGAAGGTAAGCTGTCCCCATTCCTTATAAAGAAGATAGTTCACATCCCACAATACCAGCCTACACCAACTCCTAAGTCATATAAATCAATAGATCATTAAATGTTGTGTTGCAAATCTTTTATGTTTGTTCTTTTGCCTGTTACAGGGGAGACGAGCCACGACGGGCCTCCTATCACGAGTTTACGTCAACGGATCGGACGTATTACGAAACTGTCCGTGCAACAGGCACGTACCCGGAGGAAACGAGGCGCGAGTACCCTGCCCGGAGCAGAGAGTTCTACCCCGATTGGGAGTCGTACCAAGGCGATTACTACGAACAGCGCTACTATGATGATGCGAGAGAGTATAGAGAATACAGGGATCCATATGAACAGGATATCCGAGAATACAGCTATAGACAGCGGGAACGGGAGCGCTTTGACACGGAACGAGAGAGGGATGCAGCAAGGCAGCTAGAGCGCAGCCAAAGTCCGACCCACTCCAGAAGACCCCAAAGTCCTCCGGGATCTCCAGCACCATCGGAGAGGATTACCAGTGACCCGGAACGCAGGATCTATAGCCGTTCTTCTGATCGCAGCGGAAGCTGTAGCTCCGTCTCTCCTTCCAGGTTTGATAAAACGGACAAAGCCCGGGCAGAACGGTTCATCAAAGGAGAGAAGGTCGAGAAGGAGCGTGCCTTCGATGCAGAGAGGCCCGATAAAGAGAAGCGGCCACTGCGCAAGGAAAAAATAGACAGAGCCGAAAAAGATAAACCCGATCGGACTAAGCGAAAGTCTAAAAACCATTCAACGAGTTCCCAGTCTTCAGAAACTGACCAGGACAATGACAAGGAACCGAGCCTGGAAAAGCAGAAAGGCGGCAGCAAGCAGCTGGCCAAAGAGAAGAACGACAAGGACTGTGCATCTAAAAACCGCCTGGAGCTCATGCCCTGTGTGGTCCTTACCAGGGTCAATGAGAAGGAGGGCAAGGTCTTCGATCCCTCTGGAGTAGAGAAAGTTACAAAGAACAAGTCTGACACAGAATCCATAAAGTCCCCATCATCGGATCAGAAAATCCAGCTGGTCCGACCCGAGCAGCCCAAGCTAGATCCAATGAAAGTGGAATCTGTACGGACTAAAGTGCCAAAAGAAAAGCTCCTGCCTAGCCACGTCGAGGTTGTAGACAAAGAGGGGAAACCGAAACAGAAAAAGCACTTAAAGCCAGAGCCACCCAGCGAGGCTCCCGCCACTGCAGATATGGACAAATTGGAAGCACGGAAGAGGAGGTTTGCAGATGCAGCCTTGAAGGGTGACCGACAAAAGCCTGATATTCGTCGGAGCAACCTCGACGATGAAGATCCTCGTTCAGCCTCAAGGAAGCAGCTAGATCCTGTTTCTTCTAGAGACTTAACCTTGCTTCGGGAAGCCAACTTTGAAAGGAAAGGGTCCAGGAAAGAAGTCCTAAAAAGAGACCCTGGGAAAAACAAATCCGAAAGACTGTTACCGGTCAGCAGTCCTAAAGAAGGCCAGGATCAGGTGCCTGTGGGTTTTTCCGCACGTTCCAACTCGGACCTACCGTTTCGTTTAGGAGAACCAGTTGAGGAATCGCTTGACTCTCCAGAACTCTCCTATTCCAAAATCAACTTCATGAAAAGCCTCCAGAGACATGGTCCGTTACCTGAAGATGCAGACAAAGACTCCTCGAAAGATGATCGCAGCCGGAACCTTCCCAGAGAAGCTTCGGGCCTGGAGAGATCTGAAAGTGAAGAAAAACTTGCAATCGATATCGATTACACTCAGAGCTACAGGAAACAAATGGAGCAAAACCGTAAGCTGAAGCAGCAGATGGAGCTGGATTTTCTCAAGTGCAAGAAGTTCGGGAGCCCAAACAAAGAAGCCGAGGAGTACGAAAGGCGCAGCCTCGTGCACGAAGTGGGGAAACCTCCGCAGGACGTAACCGACGACTCCCCGCCAAGCAAAAAAAAAAAGACAGACTTAGAATATGAAAGCACCAAACCTGAAAGGAACTACAGAAGTTCCCGGCAGATAAGCGATGAGTCTGAAAGGACATCTTGTTCCCCGAGCATGCGACCTTTTCCGTTCAATGAGGACGAATATACCCTCAGTTCTCCAAGGTTAATGCCCATTAAGGAGTTCAAAGAGGTGGAAGAGAAGATGATATTTCCTAACATGGCTCTAAAAGATGAACATTATAAACTTATGACCACTGATTCAGTGAAGACTGAGCCAAGCACTGACCCTGCCAAAGCTAAACTGACTGTTAGGAGTCCTGAAGAGGAGTATTGTAAATGGGAGAGCCAGGCGAAACCAGAGGGCAACAGAGTAGACCTTGCATTTCCCATTAACAAAGTCAAGAGAGAGAGCTTTAGAAAGCGCTCGAGGGATCTGGAACCGGGCGAGGTCCCTTCTGACTCTGATGAAGACAACGACCAGAAATCCAGTTCACCTAAAGTCTCCTCCAGGTTTTCTTTTTTATTACGGGATGGAGAAGATAAACTCAGAGAGCGGGAAGAGCGCCTGTCGGGCTCGCTGGAGAGAAACAAGTTTTATTCCTTTGCGTTGGATAAGACGATCACCCCCGATACAAAAGCCTTGCTTGAGCGGGCCAAGTCTCTCTCCTCTTCAAGGGAGGAAAATTGGTCTTTTTTAGACTGGGACTCTAGATTTGCCAATTTTCGCAGCAATAAAGACAAAGAGAAAGTGGACTCTGCTCCGAGGCCTATACCATCCTGGTACATGAAGAAGAAGAAGAAGCCAGATTCTGATGGGAAGTCTGATGACAAAAAGGAGGATCACAAGGAGGAAGAGCAGGAGAAGCAGGAGCTCTTTGCCTCTCGTTTTCTTCATAGCTCCATCTTTGAACAGGACTCGAAGCGTCTTCAACACCTAGAAAGGAAAGACGACGATAATGACATTGGCTTGTTGAGGCCCTATGGGACGCAGCTTTCATCAGATGGCGTTGTCAATACACCTGACTTAGTTCAGGAGCCAGTTGTTCTGTTTCATAGTCGATTTGTCGAGCTCACAAGAATGCAACAGAAAGACAAGGAGAAAGAGCAAAGGCCAAAAGATGGGGAAAAAATAGAGGAAAAAGAGAGCCAGCCAAAAACGCCAGACCCCGAATGCAAGGAACGAGACGTCAAGCAATTGCAGCCTGCCGTGCCTGCACCCCAAGAGCCTGCAGCAGCCGTCCAGGAAAAGGCCCCAGCAGAGAAGACTCCTCCTCGTCCTCCTCAGACGTCAGAAGAGAAGCCGGCTGAGCCCACTGAGCCGCCTGCCGAGGAAGCAAAGGTTCCTAAAGCTCCCGCTGCTCCAGTTACTGCAACTGTTCATCCACCAATCCCACAGGAGGCTCTGCAAGATGTTTGTGAAGTCAATGAGGTCCCACCTGCCCCACCAGCTCCTGAAGAGCCTGCGCCTGCTGAGCCTTCAATGTACCTGGACGTAAAACCACCGACTCCTGGTGCCTCATTTTCAGGAGTCAGTGCTGAGCCTGTCACAGAACTGAAAACCGCTTCTCCGATACAGACTTCTTCTGCAAGGCTTGACAAGACTATGGAAGACTCTGCTGATGTGTTTGAGGAAGTACCACCTGCCTTCAACAGTTCTGACACAGATACGTGTCCAAAGCCAGAAAATATTCCAGAAGCCGCAGAGCCTCAAGTTTCTGAGAATGATGTGGAAGCCGAAACCACTGTACCGGGAAGAAACAAGAAGGCCTCTAAAGGTAAAAGGTCCAACGCCACAGATAAACCAGCCACAAGGAAAAGTGTAAGGATTGACCGTGAAAAACGCAATCGTTCAACCTCTCCGCGTGGTGATCCCCAGAAACACCCGGAAGTAAAAGCTGAACCTGACAGAGGGTCACGGAGCGCGGCCAAGTCCCCAAGTGCTGTTGCCGAACCAGACGTGTCTGAGCGCCGAACTCGCAGGAATGTGAGATCTGTTTACGCTACCACTGGTGATAATGACGGCCCGTCTTCAAGCAAGGAACCCACAGACACACCTCGGTCAACTCGGAAGAGATCGGAGAGAGATTCTACAGCAGAACCTCCTGTGGTGTTGCCCAGTACCCCGCGGAGAGGACGCCCTCCAAAGGTCCGCAAAAAAGCTGGCGGGGATACGTCCCCATTTAAGGCCGAGTCCGTAAAGCAAGAGGCAGAGGACGCCGAAAGTAAAGAAACTGAAAGCGCAAAGGCCACTGAGGGATGGCGGTCTCCCCGTTCTCAGAAGCTGGCACACTCTCCTGTGTCCAGTAGTCAACAAGGTAAAAGAAGCAGAAGTGAATCACAAGCTCAAGAGTCCCTAGAAGACTCCAGTGAAGATATTCCTGACATCGCTGACGCCGCTCTGGAAGAAGATGCTAAGCCGAAGTTCAGTAAAGAGGATTTCACTGAAGCAAAGCAAGATTCAAAAGATATCGAGTCGGAAAAAGACCCCGCAGAGAGCCCAGTGGCTGATGTTCCCGAGAAGAAGATCTTCCTGGACAAAGCACCGAAGTCTAAAGGAGGAAGACCTAGAAATTCCAAGAGTCTTCCCCGTATGAAGAGCGTGGAGATTCGTCTTAACGCTGATGAGGTGAAAGGTGCCTTCAGACCTCACGATGATACCGAAGAATTGGTAGTATCTCCTGTAAAAATAAAAAGCCCCCAAAAGGAAGATATATCGCCACCGTTCACCAAACCAGCAGAAAGCACCTTTCCAGAAGCCCCTGACCCCGACATGCCCAGAGACCCCCAGATTTCACCAGAGGCCGTACAACTGGCGCGACAGATTGAACTGGAGCAGGCGGTGGAAAACATAGAGAAGATCACAGAGACGGCAGCTGTACCCGCGTATAAAGACGCTCAGGGGGGTGAGGTGTCCGAGGCTCGCTCAGAAGAGGACGGGGATAAGCCTGCTCACCAGGCCAGCGAAACGGAACTGGCTGCAGCTATCGGATCTATAATATGTGATATTTCTACAGATGCTGAAAGCTTCCCGCCTGCTCCACCGTATCCACCTTCCAGAGAAAACGAGATTCCCTCAGATCCGGCAGCTGTACCCACTGCTCCAAATCCAGATGACCTGGAGCCTGATGGTGAGCCGACGGTGAACCTCCTGCAGGGTAGTTCCGCTCCTAGCGTCCAGAGTGAAATACCAGCCAACGCTTCATCTGGACAGTCAGAACCTGTCGAGGGCAAACAACCAGAAGCGAATGTCCCCGAGTCTTCTGCCAGAGAGAGCGAATCTCCAAGAGACCCTGAAGTCCTCCCCAAACAGAGAGGTCGCAACAAGGCCACCTCAAAGAGGAAACGAAGGGGCAGCAAGAATCCGGACACGGCAGACAGCGCTCCCTTTGTCCATGAGGTCATTCAAGGCAAATCCCCCAAAAAAGAGGAAAAGACCTCCTCAGATGAAAGTCAAAAGGAGCAAGCGGACAAGGCGACTGTCCTATCAAGCCCTGAAAAGCCAACTGTAGATCCAAGTCTGAACTCTGCGACTGAGACTGTTTCAAAGGACGACGAGGACGAATGTAAAGATGAAGAACTGTCCACTGCTACGAACCTAAGTGACTCACCCCAACCACTTTACATCGACGATGTGAGTCAGAGCAGCTTCAAACTCCGTTCCAGCACCGATAACACCCCGGTGACCCCTCCCAGCATCTCTGTTCCATCTTCTGTCCTGTCCACCACGCCGAGGAAGACCGCTTCTCCCACATCTGCCCCTCCGCTCACAGCCTCCGCCATGTTACCCGAGTGGATGGTAAGACATGAAGAGAACTCCACCATCTCTACTCCGCCACCGGCTTTACCCCCAGACACCAAGGCCTCCGATGTGGACATCAGCTCGAGCACCTTAAGAAAGATATTAATGGAACCTAAATACGTGTCTTCTGCCAGCAGCACCCCGAGTATCGTCACAGCGGCGATCTCCGAGCCGGTCCCGGCCTCACATGTAGACGAGTCCGCGCACCCTCTGGTAGAAGCTGCTAAACCGCTGTCTGAGGAAAAGTCTGCCGTTCCGCTCACCAACACCATCGTCCCACCAGCAGCCGAGGCCCCTGTGTTNCAAGAAAAGGGAACCATAGTGGCTCCTAAGGCCACCTCGGTTATCAGCAGAATGCCCCACAGCTACGACCTGGAGGACTTGCCGAGAATAACGCTGGCAAAACACTCTCCGCAGCCCCAGCAGCTGGTGCCGACGTGTGTCCCGTCTCAGAAGAACAAGCCGAGGCCGAACGTAAACGACACGCGCGCCCCTCTGAAGCCGACAATGACCGTTCTAGAGGAACGCCCAGCCGACACTGGGCCTAGCCCGGGCCTGAGGGTCAACACCTCGCAGGGGGTAATGCTCCTGAGCTATTCTGGCCAGAAAACCGAAGGGCCTCAACGCATCAGTGCGAAGATCAGCCAGATCCCGCCGGCCAGCGCTGTGGATATTGAGATCCAACAGTCCGTGTCCAAAACCCAAATCAAACAGGAACCGCTGACTCCATCTCAGATATTACCTAAAGGACCACAGACGCCCACCGGTTACCAGCCGTACAACGCGTCTCCGGTCATCTCCTCCATCAAACAGGAGCGAGAGAAATCGGAATCCAGCCACATCAATGTCCCCAACTCTTCCTCCCAGCCCGGAGCCGTGAAGGTCCTGAACGCGGCCCCCGTCCTCGTACACGGTCAGATGCTCCCGGGGCAGATGGGTAAGAAGATCACAGACGCAAAAGTGGAGTCTAAGGTTCTTCAGCCGACCAACATGAGCCCCCATCACTCTTCGCTGTCTGGTAAAATGCAGCCGGAAGCCAACCACGTCACTTCGGGATCCAGCCCGCATCTGGGCATTAAACAGGAGCCTCACTCGCCCTGCGCACCTGGTCACTCGACGTCGCCCTTTGCCCGTTCCTGTCACCCCAGTGTCACAGCGTCCTCTGCCTTAACTAACAATGCCTCTGTTATGCTGGGCCCAGGGATTGCAGTGCCTCAGTACGTACCCAGCATGCACCCCGAGCAGACGGTCATCATGCCGCCTCATAGCGTGACGCAGCCCGTGTCCCTCGGCCACCTGTCACAAGGGGACGTCCGAATAAATACGCCACCGCTGCCGACTATGCAGTACGGCATGAGAACAGAGGCCATTCACTCTCCCCGAGCAGCTATGCAGCCTCAGATGGATGTCAGGCCTCAGAGGTCCAGTACCCCTCAGCCAGCGTCTGTACGAGAGATGGTCCTCCCCACATTGTCTTCCCAGCATGCATCGGAGGAAGACCTTCATTACCACCACACGGTCAACAGAGGCTCCGGCCACGTCCAATCTGATGTACTGGTGATGCAGCACGATTACCGTCTACCGGCGGCAGGGATGCGCCTGGACCCGTACACCGTTCCCCAGGACGTCATGCTGCCCCGCGACGTCCGGATGATGATGCACTCGCACATCGCTGCAGTCGGTGAGCATCACCCGGAGACCCGCCAGTCCAGGACTCCAGAAGGGCCGGTGAAAACCCCTCCGGCCACCAAAACGCCGCAGCCCGTGAAGGAGCTGGCCAAGCCGACGGACGGGAAACTGGCCCATTCGCAACACAACGACGCCAGGATGCTCAGCGGACTGAACCTGTCTCAGCCGGTGGTGGTGCCGCACGGCGTGCCTCTCATTCATCCCTCCGGAAGCTCGTTTCACGATTATCGCCCGGTGTACACCGATATCCGCAACTATCACCCTGCCGCCCAGCTGTCGCACCCATCCTACCCCGGCTCATCGCCCATCGGCCTGCAGTCCCGGAGCATGACCCCATCCCAGGTAAGGGCCCACATACGGTCATAATTGCAGGGTCACCAGCAGGGGGCAGTGTCTTGTGTCGAGTATTACTGTGTTTCCCCGATAATAAGACCTACCCTGAAAATAAGACCTACCCCAATTTTTGTAAAACCGTCCAAAATAAGCCCTACCTCGAAAATATGCCCTGCCTCGAAAATAAGCCCTAGTGAATTCCCCAGGACTGGGGGGCATGATGGGTATAAAAGCAGGAATGTTTATATAAATCTCTGGCAATGTTAATTAAAATAAGACCTACCCCGAAAATAAGCCCTATGGTGTTTTTTTGGGCCAAAAAAAAAAAATAAGACAGTGTATATGTCACCCCTGGATTTTCACATGGGTTATTGGTGCATCTTCTCTCTTGTGACTCTCTTACTCTTGTTTTATAGGTCGGCCCAGAAGGCGAACATCCCTCACACTCAAACCCCGCAGGGCGCAGTAAGACCCCACAGGTCAGCCAGGACGCCAAGTTAGCGCAGCCCCCCGCCAGCGAGCAGCCCCACCATGTGACCATCAGCAGGCATTCCGGTCCGATGGAGTCTCACATCCAGCACATCCAGAGGACGTCGGTGGAGGCGGCTCAGACCTCTTACCCATCCCCGGTCACCATAACCATGAAGCCGGANCTGCCCTCCCCTCACCCGTCTCAGAAGCAGTCCAGCTTCTTATCCTCCAGCCCCCTTCCCCGGGCAGAGGTCCAGAGCCTCCCCAAGCAAGAGCCCTCGCAGAGATCCGTGGACATGGTGCAGCTGCTGACGGTGAGATACGTTTTATGGTTCAGGCTGCTCCAACCCATNTCTACCGCATTGTTGTAATGTCCTGAGTGCGATGGTTGTTGGGGTCAATGAGAATGATGAATCCCCTCTCTCTCTATTCCAGAAATACCCGATTGTGTGGCAGGGTCTCCTGGCGCTGAAGAACGACACAGCGGCTGTACAGCTGCACTTCGTCTCCGGGAATAACGTCTTGGCTCACCGCTCTCTACCGGCCCCGGAGGGCGGGCCTCCATTGCGAATTGCCCAGCGCATGCGCCTGGAAGCCACTCAACTGGAGGGAGTCGCCCGTCGCATGATGGTGAGTGACTAGAGATGACCTCGGCGCGCGCGCTCGCCACCGTCCTGTCTCTTAAGCGTTTCCTTCCATTGCGCNCAGGTGGAGAGCGACTACTGCTTGCTGCTGGCGCTCCCGTGTGGCCGGGATCAGGAGGACGTGGTGAACCAGACCGAGTCCCTGAAAGCCGCGTTCATNACTTACCTGCAGGCCAAGCAGGCGGCCGGGATCATCAACGTGCCCAATCCAGGGTCCAACCAGGTACGGAGCTGATGTGTGGGGCCACCTGTGAAAGTCCAGAGCCCTGATGGTCAACCTGTGACACTCCAGATGTCGTCAAAGTCCCATCATGCTTTGCCAGGAGTCTGGAATGCTGGGTCTTTGGCACGAGCTGGCTAAGCATGATGGGACTTGTAGTCACAGGTTGGCCATCAGGGGTCTAGAGCATGCTGGGAATCAGTCTTGCCACCCTCGGTGGTATCGTTGTTTCCGCTCATGACGTCCATGTCTTTGTCTTTGCAGCCTGCCTATGTCCTGCAGATCTTCCCACCCTGCGAGTTTTCCGAGAGCCACCTATCTCGCCTGGCCCCGGACCTCCTAGCCAGCATCTCCAACATCTCCCCTCACCTGATGATCGTCATTGCATCGGCATGAGGCCGGCCCGCGGGGGAGACCTCTGCCAAGCGATTGCCCTCTCCTGGCAGCGGCCGCGTTGCTGCTCTCCAGGATGTTTACATAGTGCCAGACGGACGTGGCATTCCCCCCACACCACGCTCACTGTCCGGCTGCTTCTTTTATTTTAGTTTTTTTTTTTTTTTCTTTTAAGAAAAGAAAAAAAAGCTGAACCTGCCTTTGCACTAAATTAGTGACTTGGACCTTTGTACAGCGCCCCCCTCCCGTTTTTATTTCTCAGCGCGCGTCATGCCGCGATATCATTGCATTCGCAGGAACCAGTGGATGATGGGACTCGTGACTGGGAAACCCGCGAAGGACACATGGGTCGAGAGAGGAGCGCCCGGGAACTCCTCGCTCCTCGCCTCTTCACTATGGGATGTACAGTTTACATGGGGGTGGGGAGGGCGACGGACTGAAGGGAGCTCTATATTCCTCGGATATGATAGGACTCCATGGGTGTGTGTACATAGGTATATATAATATATATTATATATATATATAAATATATATAATACTGACTTTAGAGAAATCAAACCCCCCCCCACGACATACGTTTTTTTAAATCTGTGCCAAAAATGTGTTTTCAGAAAGAATCTTATTTTCATACTCGGACGTATCGTTCTCATTTGTAAGTGCTTTTCATGAAGACATTTCTGCGCTCGTTGCGATCTGTGGAAAGTGTTATACACTTGGACAAGACTTTTAACCCCTCATGTTCCTTTCCTCCTCCTCCTCCGTTTATTTTTTATGACTTTTTGTTTTGTTTCTCGCTGACACCTCTTAATTTATGGAATCTCCCCCCCTCCTCCTCCTCCCATCCCGGAGTTTTGTTTGTGTGTGTCCATTGGATTACAGACTTTATTAAAAAAAAAAAAATTGATACAATCCGGATTTCCAGGCGTCTCTGTGGTTCTGATGCATGAGCTGGTGTTGGGATCTTGTCATGGTTTTGGCTGGTGTTTCTCTTCAGTTATACCNCGTTCACACTNACTACCCTGGTAAATCTGTGTATAATGAGCAGGGTTGTTAGCTGTGGATCTGAATTACCCTGGTAAATAAACCCTGTTCACACTGCTGAATTACCCTGGTAAATAAACCCTGTTCACAGTGATGAATTACCCCGG
>JABWIB010008687.1:7921-19039 GCA_016617825.1 Platyplectrum ornatum | reverse complement strand
GTCCAGTGGTCCAGTCCTGTTCCTGTCTCGTGGTCCAGTCCAGTCCTGTTCCTGTCTTGTGGTCCAGTCCAGTGGTCCAGTCCTGTTCCTGTCTCGTGGTCCGGTTCAGTGGTCCTGTCGTGCAACCTGGTGTCCAAACTCAAGCAGTATCCAGCCTAGCAATCCAGTCCTGGGGTCCAATCCAGAGTTCCAGTCCTGCATGTCAGTCGGGGAACTCCATCTGACTCCAGTACCATCTACTCTGGACCTGCTGTCTGCTATCCAGCTGTCAAACACCTACAACGACTAATCTACCAACTACCACTTGGACTCGTACTACAGTTCAATCTCTGAACCCTCTGCCATGAACTGAATATTTTCAGTGACTGCTTATTATGGACTCATACTTTCATCCAATAACTCTTTATGCTACCTACTGTTATTAAACCCGCTCATTTCCATTTCAAATCAGCGCAGTAGTCCCCAACACTCACGAAACGTGACACTTTCAAGGCCACCAGGTCCAAGTTTACCAGGATCTCTCTTGGAGGACTCTTCTACAGAGTCGCCTCTTGAAGCCACTCACAGATGAGCTCCATAAGCGCCAGATCAGATTCCGCTGGGGCTTCCCTCTGAGCTTGAAGGCCTCCCACGACAGCAAAACAGCTTCGCTTCGTAGCCCCGATGACCTTTCCTCGTTTTGTGCCACGTTTGGTCTCCCTCTTATTCCACTCCCAGACTGGCACCAGTCTGCCTACGCCACCTCGCCCTCTGATGCTCCCTCCGGAGAGGAATGGCAGACAGTTCGCCGACAGCGGAGAAGACAGCGTCCTGCACAGACGGCAGATGATTGCTCTGGGACTTGATTCTTCGCTGCTTTGTTTTTGTTTTTGTCTCTCTCTATAGCTGCCTTGACTTTGATTTCCTAAGGTTGCATTTGCTACTTGTATTTTCTGCTTAGTGTGTTGATGAATGTTCTACAAGTACCCCTGAACCCCCACTTACTCCCACTAAGTGGATTTTGTAATGCCTGGCCCCCCGTCCCCGGGGTTCCCCCATGGCATTCCTGGTACTTTCCTCCAGTCCGGGCCCTCCCGGGCCACTGTTTTCTTAGGCCTCTGGTTTTTGGCTGTTATGTTCTGTTCTCTGTCTGTCTTTCGTCCTCTTTTCCCTTGTTGTTTTGTGTCTACCCCTGCCCCCCACCCTGCTACCTGGTCACCCTGCTGTTTGGGCAAACCCCCTGAAAGTAACCTAGCTGTATCCATCCTCGTGCAGAGCCTTTTTCTTCACCTCCCCCCACATGCAATGGCGTTGACTCTTTTGACTCTGAAGCTTTGCTCAATTAATGCTAAGGGCCTGAACATCCCCGAGAAACGTTCCAACCTCCTTCACTCCCTCCATAAAGATGGGGTTGACATTGCCTTTATACAAGAAACTCATTTTAGGGACCCAGGTGCTCCTGTCTTAAGATCCCACCACTACCCGACCTCTTTCTATAATCACTGTTCCACCAAAAAGGCATGAGGGGTAGCCATGCTATTCTCCCGGCGCCTCCAAACCTCTGATCTGAAGCCAGTGTTGCTAGGGGATGGGAGGGGGATCTTGGTTACAGGGACTATTTTTGACCAAGCGTTTACCTTTCTGAACCTGTATGCTCCCAATGTGAACCAACCCTCCTTTATATCTCAGATGCTGCGGGACATCGAACCACACAGGGCAGGCACCCTGGTTGTCGGGGGAGATCTTAACTGGGTGCTGGATCCGAGACTGGACTCTACAGCAGGCGCCTCGTCGTCGTCACAACGCAGCTTCAGATGGGTAAGGAGGGCCCTCCATGCCTCTCAACTGGTGGACACCTGGAGAACACTACACCCCACCGACAAGACTACAACTTTTTCTCTCATGTACACCACTCCTATTCCAGACTCGATTACCTTTTAGACCACTCGTATTTACACAACCTTACTGACGCTTCGATAGCTAACATCACCTGGTCTGACCACGCCCCCGTATACCTTACCCTTCGTCTGCAGAGGGAATCACGACGCTCTTGGACCTGGCGCTTTAATGAGGCAGTGCTCTGGGACACTTACACCAGGGAACAGCTTGACCCGGCCCTGGGGGAATATACAGCCCTTAATGATGTGGGGGACATCTGCAAGGTCACTCTGTAGGAAGCACATACAGTAAATGTGTCATCAGGGGCCACTGCACCAAACTAGGATCGTTTCTAAAACGGCAAAGGGAAGCGCAGCGATCCACCCTGTCCAGAAGTCTCTGGAGACTTCGCATAAACTTCTCCACTCTCCCGCGGTTCTTGCTGAATTGACAGAGGCCGTAAAGCTCTGACAGCGCTACTCAACCTCCAGACTAAACATGCCACCCGGAAATGTAAGTCGCACTTTTATCGCTGGGGTAATAAACCGGGGCATATGCTTGCCAGGGCTTTGCGGGAGGAGAGGGCGCACACATTTATCCCCATGGTCAAGAACCGTAATGGTGTCCCTCAGCACCTAGACACCCAGATTGCCCAGGCCTTCCACACGTATTATACAGAGCTCTACAACCTGAGACCCGATTCTCTGCAATCTAACCTATCCAGAGCTGGTCTGATTCGCCAATATCTTGTTGACTGCTCCTTCCCTACCCTGGCCCCGGAAGAGGTGGAATCTTTGGAGGCCCCCTTCACGTCACGGGAGTTAGAGCTTGCTATCGGGTCCTCCCCTTCTGGGAAGAGCCCTGGCGGGTTTCCCATTTCTTATTACAAGGCCTATAGGGAGCACCTGATTCATTTGATGTTGGGAGCCTTCAGTAGCATATCCCCAATTTTTCACCCCAATCTCTTTCTGCCCATATCACGGTCATTCTGAAAACGGGCAAGGATCCTGCCCTCTGCTCCAGTTACCGACCTTTACTAAATCTTTACTAAATGTACTGTAGATCTAAAACTGTTTGCGAAACTACTAGCCAATAGACTTAAACTCTATCTCCCTGAGCTGATCCACAACGACCAGGTGGGATTTGTCCCAGGAAGAGAGGCCCGTGACAATACCACCAAACTCCTTAGCCTTCTCACTCAGGTCCAGGAAAATGGCTCTGGAGCCATGTTGTTGTCGACCGACGCGGAAAAAGCCTGGACTGGAGTTTTATACAGGGGGTACTAGAAAACCTGGGGTTGGGATTCTCGCCCTTTATCATTCCCCATCTGCACAGATTAGAATAAACGGGGGCCTTTCACCGCCTTTCTGTATTGGCAACGGGACGCGGCAGGGATGCCCCCTCTCCCCACTTATATTTGTGCTTTGCATGGAAGCATAAGCCCGCTCCATCAGAGCAAACCCTGACATCCGGGGCATTCGGATACGCGATCTGGACACTAAACTGGCCCTGTTTGCAGATGACCTGCTCGCCACCATCTCGCCACCCGACCACTTCCTTACCAAACCTTATGCAGGAGTTTGAGCGTTATGGAGCACTGGCTAGCGTTAAAATGAATTTTGATAAATCCGTGGCGATGGGTATCAACCTCTCTACAGTTATGCTCTCGCGCCTACAAGCCTCATTCCCGTTTAAATGGCACCCCTCCCATATAAAATCGGGATACTACTTACCAGCTCCACGGACACCCTATATCAAGCCAATTTCCCCCCTCTCTTTGGGGATGTTAAATGTGACCTAGCTTCTTGGTCGTTGAAGGACTTTTCCTGGGTGGGACGGATTAATATAATTAAAATGACTATATTACCTATACCTTTTACAGGTCCTCCCCCTCTCTATTCCAAATTCCTTCTTTAAAACGGTACAACATCTTATTGTCCAGTTTGTTTGGGGGGGTAAACGAGCCAGATGCTCTCAGACTACCCTTTTTCGCAATAAACTCAAAGGGGGCCTCCAACTCCCCTACATCAAGGGCTACTACTGGTCGATCATGCTCAAGAGGGTACTGGAGTGGTCAAGACCAGGTGATGCCCCCCAATGGGTTCTTTTGGAAAATGGTCTTTCACCTACTCCGCTCCAATGGCTTCCCTGGCTTCCTTCCCTACCACGATTGACACACCCTACGATTGGCCCCACGCTACAGTGCTGGCGGTTTCTCCGCACACTCCATGACATCTCCTCCACCATAACACCTCTGACGCCCATTCTACACAATGCTGACTTTCCCCCTGGCCTCTCACCCTCACCTTTCTCCAGGTGGGCAGCGGAAGGCCTCACCAGGGTCCACCAGTTGATAAGGGGGGGGTCCATTCTGGCCTTCACTGAGGTCTGTGATACCTATCATACACGCAGGAATGAGTTCTGGGCCTACCTACAACTCCATCATTACATACAACAGGCTAGCACCAGGGCCCATATGTGTCGACCTCTCCTCTATTTTGAATCTCTGTGTATTAAAGAACAAACACCCTCCCATCTCATCTCGGTTCTATATAAACTTTTGATTGATGGGCTGTTCACCTCCCCTCTCCGTTTTATAGAAGCCTGGAATAGGGATCTTCCTACCTCCCTTTCCCCTGAAGATTGGACTAAAATCTTCAAAGTGCCGAATATGCTCCCCTAATGTTGAGGTAACAGAAACTCAGTATAAAATTTTGACCAGATGGTACAGGGTTCCGGAGCTGCTCAATAAGATCTCCCCCGCCAACTCAGCCACCTGCTGGAGATGTGATGGTCATCTGGGTTCCTACTTCCATATTTGGTGGTCCTGCCCAAAAATTGTTCCCTTTGGAACCAAATTATCCATCTCTCTGAACAAGTCCTAGGCATGGAGGTCCCTACAGGCCCAGAGTTTTGGCTCCTCTCCCTCACTACTATGCACATTTCCAGGTACAAAAATTCACTCCTTAAACATCTTAATAATGCGGCTAAATCTTTAATCCCTCAGTGTTGGAAGTCCCCCCTACCGCCTACTGTGGAGGAGATGTTTCAGCGTCTCGGCTATTATATGGCTATGGAAGAGACCCTATTCTCGCCACCCGACCAAGGCCCCACATTCACAGCCACCTGGCTACCGTGGTTGGAATTTAAAACCTCTCCCCCTGATTTGCCCCTGGTGGATTAACTAGCTCCATTCACTAGTTCTGGTGTGATGCCCTTACGTTTCCCAAGGTTATCTTTCAATCCACATATAATTTCTGCCAGCCGATGATCACGCCCTCCCCCCCCCCTGTATCCTTCCCCCCTGTTTTCCCTTTTTTGTCTCCCTCCCCTTTTCCCTCTATTATTAACGATAATCTGTTTGTCATCCTCCCGTTACTTTAGGTGTTTGGCTGTCTTGGGCCCATATTATTGTCTAGGTATTATCCACCTGTTAGATTAGCCACATGACACGCTCACTTCCAGGTGGTACCTTCTTTTTTGTTAATTAGTTTATTTAAATTTACTCAGGTTCAATTTTCCACCATTTGTGCTGGTTATTTCTTTGAGTTTTTTGGGACATTGTCTTCCTGTATTTCTTGCTGTTTGCTTGTAAATAAAGAATATATAAAAAAAAAAATATAACACAATCGCATTGACAGTTACCCTCAATACACCCAAACACACAATGATTGATGGCTCCTGACTCCACCATACGCCAGATGCTTTCTCCTTATCAGTAGAGGCAGATGAGGGTGTATAATGAGAGATTGTGACTAACTTAATCAGAATATTACAGTTGTTAAAATCTGATTCCATCTAGGCAGGGCATTTTAGTACCACCCCCTGCCTACCCCTCTGTGTAAAGCATCGTCATCGCTAAAAACAAAGAAGCGCAGATGAACCGGCGCTATTTTGGAAGCATGCGTCATCCTTCATAAATATAACATTGGGTAATATATTTCATCTAAACAATAGCTAAAAGATCTAAAATACGGTATAACAACATCTTTGCGTAAAATCGCATATTTGCCTGCACATTAGTGATTATAACCTCCCCTAGCGATTAAAGGAAGTTGTGACCATAAGGTAGTTTAAGATGCGTCCTTTCAAATGATTGGTCTTCATTAATAAGAGAAATGTGTGATTAATGTTATTTTCACAATAACTTATATTACTATTTTCCTTTCAGAATCCGCACAATGTCATATTACAGTCTTGTTTATAATCAGATGGCAGCTTAGAATGTGCATATTAATAATATGTATTTGATTTTGTAATATGCTGCATTGTTAATGTTTTATAAAGTTAGATAGATATTAGTATTAAATTGTGCATGCTCAGTAATTTGCAGCGGGAAGATAAGCACAGGATGCCAGGACAAAGGACGATGACTATCTCCAATCATGTTGAGGACATAGGACACCTGACATCCATGGACCAATGGGAAGGACCGAAGGACAGCGCATCACTCCTTTTGATTCAAACTGTATAAATATTGTGTGTATAGGCTGAATTGGTTAGGTTGGTGTTTGGATTGACATAGCCGGGATTGCGCAGATCTGTTGCTGTAATCAGGTAATTGCTCTCCCTGCTGAAATAGAATCTACGAATTTGGACCACGACTGCTGAGATTGGAGTCTGTTTTTCTTCACTTACATCGCTGGGTAAATAGTTGCACATTCTCTGTACTTATCGGTTGCGCATTTACGCAATGCTCAGCGGTAGTGTACGGCATTGCGCATAGGTTGCGTGCCTACGCAGTGCGCCTCGGATGCGTTTTTACCCATTACACAGCGGCTGTCCGCTTGTTACTGATGGGGGTTAATTAGGAGTAATTATAAGAGCGCATTTTAGGTTTATATTTCGCATTTAGTGGACTCATAAGGTGGAAAAGAAAAATACGGACTTAAGACAGTATAACAAGTGTACTCACCTGGGCTGATATCTGTAGGGATTTCCTCCTCCTTACACTGCTGAATACCTCCTACATACTTCTCTTCTTCTTCCATCATGTCAGTGAGGTCTTCACCCTAAATAATACCAGAACAAAAAAAAATCACCTGAATAATGTCTGATTTCATGTATAATAGTAATGTGACACCAGAGTCTGCTCCTCATGTAGTATAATAATGTGACACCACAGTCTGCTCTCTATGAAGTATAGTAATGTGACACCACAGTCTGCTCCTCATGTAGTATAATAATGTGACACCACAGTCTGCTCCTCATGTAGTATAATATTATGACACCACAGTCTAATTTCCCTTTAATATAATGTGACACCATATTCTGCTCCACCTGTTGTATAACAATATGTGTGACACCACAGTCTAATCCCCTCCTTTAGTATAATGTGACACCGCAGTCTGCTCCCGCCTGTACCATCAGTAAAATAAAGTGACACCACAGTCTGCTCCTCCTGTATATTAGTAATAATACATTTCATTACCTCTTGTCTCGGTCTATTTCAACCCATATGGTGTTCTTGATGACGTGTTTTCTGTGGGTGGAGTCTCTGGGCGTGTTACACTGACCAATCAGATATCACTGAGTGACTGAGAGATCCCGGAGACTCCACCCACAGCTCAGGTTCCCAGAGCGGCGGCCATTTTGTTGTAGACTTTTTTTTACAGCAACAACTTCCGGGTTATCTTTGAGCAGCAGGAAATTAAGAGCGCGAGACAGGAGGCGATGAAATGTATTATTACTAATATAACACTACCGGGGGAGCAGACTGTGGTGTCACGTTATGATAATACAGGGGAGCAGACTGGTGTCACATTACTAAATTCATAGAGAGCAGACTGGTGTCACAATATAATACTTCATGAAGAGCAGACTGTGGTGTCACATTACTGTACTTCATAGAGAGCAGACTGTGGTGTCACATTATAATACTTCATAGAGAGCAGACTGTGGTGTCACATTACTGTACTTCATAGAGAGCAGACTGTGGTGTCACATTATAATACTTCATAGAGAGAAGACTGTGGTGTCACATTACTATACTTCATAGAGAGCAGACTGTGGTGTCACATTACTATAATTCATAGAGAGCAGACTGTGGTGTCACATTACTATACTTCATAGAAAGCTTTAAATTAATATGATCTTTAGGGAGATCAGACTCTCTTGTCACAATATTATACCACAGAAGGAGCAGCCTGTGGTGTTACATTTTAATACTAAAACATGTCTATTCCCGCCTCCACGATTTGCCGCTAATCTCATTTAAAAGATATATCTATGATATATTAATAGTATGGGATGGCAATCGTGGAGAATTTGAAAGATTTGTTCAGGACTTGAACAGAAACAATTTTGGTCTTTTATTCACAGCCACGTTTGGAGGATCCAAGACTGAATTCTGGACCTTCTTTTAGAAGTTCCCAGCTCTTCAGGGGGAGGAAAGACAGACACTTGTACGTATTTAAAAGAAGTCGACTTGAATGGTTACTTGGAGTACAGGAGTTGCTATTATCAAAAAATGGAAAGATAACATCCCGTACTCCCAGTTCCTTCGAGTCAGACTTAATTGCTCAATCCTTTCTAAATACAAAGACCAAGCTTTCAAACTAAAGCCATCAAACAAGTCCCCAAGGATATGAGGGGGAAACTTATATGGATAATTACCCTGGGGTCTTTATATCCAGGGGGACTCAATGTGGGATTTGAGATAACCCCGTTCTTATAACTTTTTGAATTATTCTTTAGTCCCGGAGTTGGATTTGTGAGGCATACTACTTATTGAGGTCCCAATAATGGAAGAGCTTAAAACCCAGTAATAATAAACTTATTACTAATTATATTCACATATTCTCATTGTTCAGTCACCACAACAATACACCATCTGTCTCTACAAACTGATGAGGGAAATGCTTCTGACTACCCACTGCCCTTATTTCTGCTTACTAGTCAAGAGATCTGACCAGTGTCCTCACATCATGCCAATGTGTAAGAGATCAGACCAACCTTATAACAACCTTATGTTATACAGCACATACCCAGCTCAACTAGCGGAGCAAAGAAAAAATAAATTACAATTCTCAATAAAAGTTCTCATCAAAGTTCTTAATAAAAGTTCAATCCTTCTTTTCTTGAAATCCTATAATTATGTGTGTCCCTCCTCGTCTTGCTCGTGTATGCAAGGAAAAGGAGAATCACAATGGTGTAATATTGTTAAGGTCAAGAGAATAAGAACAAGCAATTAAACTCACATTCGAGTTCTCTTGTTCGTTTGCCAAATGTGAATCTTTACCAGGTGTGTTCCAACTCCCACCGCAGGTTCTTCAATGACTCCGTCCCCTTTGTACGATCATTTACAGATTTTATGGCGTCCAAAAAAAGGGAAAGGGAGAAAAAAAGGAACACCAAAGGTTCCCTTGTGTGACTCTGTATTAAAGGATGTCAAAGACACAGATACCACATACTACTCACATTTATCCCCCTTGGGATTTGAGCTCCTCTCGGTATCTGTGCCTGCCTTCCGATGAACCTCTAGATCCGGTAGAGATCTGTATTTGGTCTCCAATAATTCTACTCCCGATCAATTATATTGAGGAAGGGATTTCAATGCCATTCTTATATTCAAAAGGTAATTTTATTTGATATTACATAAAAAAAAACTATAAAAAATATCTTTACAAATTATAACTAAACAGTCCGCCGAGGGGGACGGTTCCCCTAAAAACAAGGTGTTATTAGATGGTAATCATGGGCCCACACACTCATAGGGGTACTTAATCCCTAACTCGAACTGACCGTTAATAGCCCACCTCACACTCATAGGGATACTCAATCCCTAACCCAAATGGACTGTTCATAGGCCCCCTCACCTGCAGGTTAGCTTATACACCTGCATTCCACAAGTTGCTGAGATAATTTCTGGACATTCAGAATACAATGGCCCTCCAGTCAATTTCGTGATTGAGCTCTTGGAACTTACCTTAAAGAAAAACATTTTTTTATTTAATGGGAGACACTACCTGCAACGTTCGGGCTGCGCCATGGCCTTGAACGTTGCACCGGCGTTTGCCAATCTCTACATGTGTGCCTATGAGGATGAATTACTATTTCGGGATACAAGATTTATGGATGGAATTGTCTTCTGTAGATACATAGACAATCTTTTTTAATTGGAAATCTGACATTGAATTGTTTTATTCTTTGATAGGAGAACTCAACTCAACACCAATCCGGTTCACATATGAAGTACAAACAGAAAAGATCAACTTCCTAGATGTGGTGATCTCCAACCAATTCGGTAATATTCATACTTCTATATACACTAAACCCACAGACAGAAACAATCTCCTCCACGCTACTTCATTTCATCCCCCTTCTCTCAAATACAGTCTACCACATTCTCATTTATTACGGGTGCATCGCATTACCAGCGACCCCCTACAGAACCAGCAGGTCATGGAAAAAATGATTACGAAGTTCTCCAACAGGGGCTATCGATATAAACAGCTCAGTGATACTAAAGACAAGATATTGACAATTCCCAGAGAAACCTTATTACAAACCAAGGGACGCAAACGTCACACGTGTAGCGAAAGGCACGGGGACTGGAGGGTAAGTCACACTTGTATGTATAAATACCACTTGTATATGTATGTTCATTATTCCTGATGACAGTTTAGATTAATAAACTGAAATGTTGAATGAGAAATATGTAAATACGGTCCAGTCTATTTTTTATTGAACGAAGAAGACTCTGAGTGCCTTCATATTCTGAAACACATATGTGTGTATATATATATATATATATATATATATATATATATATATTTGTTTCCTAATGTAATCAGCATGTATGAGCAGGCAATCAGCAGGGTAAGAATTATTCTCTTGGAATTCATTTATACAGTTCAATTTATATGACTCACTGCAGTACATTGAGACTCTACAAAGAGGAGAGCACAGGAAAGTGAAGCATCTGCCTCAAAAGTTTCCCCTGTGCTCATGTAAACACCATGTGGAGATGAAAAAACCTGTCGCCATTATTGTGCGCGTCGCTTGAGTATGTATATTACTACAAATAATATAATCATTCTTCCATTTTCCTTTATAATTAGGTCCCCCTGTAAAAGCTTACATTACCTTTACTTTATATTATACATTACCATTAAGGGGGGTATTTACTAAGCAGGGAGATTGCAGTGAAATTCGATTTTGGGGAAGTTGCCCATGGCAACCAATCAGATTTGAGTTCACATTCTCCAGAGTGTAAAATGAAACTGAGAGCTCAAATCTGATTGGTTGCCATAGGCAACT
>JABWIB010008686.1:3487-14875 GCA_016617825.1 Platyplectrum ornatum | reverse complement strand
TAAGTCAATAGTACAAAAAGTCTGCTATGGTCCAATGTGGGAACACATGTCGATCTACACTTTAAGAATATAACTGATCATTAAGTCATATGTTAATAAATATCTAAACANTACACAATATACATATCCAATACATTAGCTGATCAAGCTGGTCTATTATCTGATTGACTTGATTATTGAATAGCATATGACATGAATCGGTTTTCCAAAATGCCAACACAATAGATAAAAACGCTGTGTTATATTATCTATGAACACAGTATACTATGATTTATTGATATACAGACCTACACCTACAGATATGAAACCATGAAATACATTCAATAAACTGGCATATACCCATTACACAATATAGAATACATTATATAATATTGGCTGAATATTGGCCAGTTAAATCCAAGCTATTATACTGCTTACTTCCAAATAAAAATGTCCACATTGCCCTCTTACCTTGTATATCAGGAAGAAATTTCTGATATTGGTCAATCTCACTGCTGAAGATAGCAAAGGCCAGTCTTTTTAGCAGCATTGCCCTCTGCTCCAGTTCAGCATCCCGGTTAGTGAATAGACTGAGAGAACTGCTCTGAGCCACAGCTACACGTGCTGAAAGGCACAGGTGGATGCACATTTTCTTTATACAGTCAGACACTTCAAGGGCTCACCCTTTTGTACATAGACATATACAGGGATATGCTTTCATATAAAGAAACAGCTTAAAATAGGAAGGGAAGACTTCTTACTCATTAAGTCCCGAAATGTGGTTTTGTCGTGTGTCATCAGGTGGTCCATGATTGCTCTCCAGCTACAAGAAAAAGAAATACATGGCCTTACTACTAGGGCAGGGCCTGAGTACTCAGAAATATCTTTCTGAGGAAGATATGAGGGGTCTTACTGGCTAACACAGGAGCAATCCATCTGAAAAAAGTTGTGATCCATGAAGAGGTCAAATGCTTCTTTCTTCCATGTGCGCCTGGTGTACTGATAACCACTGAGGCTGCTCAACAGCTGCACACAAGCACGGTAACTNGACGCATTGTGAGCACTGAAGGGACACATCATAGGAAACCTTTAATAACTGGACAGCATTTATTTGGTTTAAAATAAAAGAACACACATGAAGAATCACTGCTTTAGGTGAGTTTTCTGCGGTATGGATATAAAAATGTAAACCTAAAGATCAAATTAAAGTACTANGCATTTGGAACTTGTACATTTAATATGCACTTTACCTAAAAATATACAGCTACCAGTACCTTCAATATTTCTACTCTTGTGTAATACCACAATTACAAAACAAATGCATATATACTTGTTACATAATGTTACCTGTGGTTGCGTAAATATGGTACCACATAATGCATGATATTGACGAGTAAAGGTATAACTTTCTCCTTTTCATCACTGTAAAACACCATATCAAGCAAATGAGCAAGAACCTAAAAATATAAAATACAAAGACAATTTATGTAATACACTGAGTAACTGAGCTTTTCTCTAAGACTAAAAATAACAGAATGGTTCTCTTACTTCGGCAAGTAAAGTGAGAGCATGTACACTATATACTGAAGGGGTGATGTGGGATATTTCCATTGCAGGAGACAGCATAATATCTAAGAAAAAACATAAAATATAGATATATTACAATTCCCATTCAGAATCCCTCCAAAGTATTATAGCAGTGCAGTGTATTAACAGTAATACAAACTAATGTTACCACAATGCTAGACATCAGGATATGGTAAGAATTACAAGCCATTGTTTACACGTAACGTTAAAACATTTAAATTAAGTATCTCGGTCATAAATCAGCTGACAATGATTAGCAATTAATGTGGTTGCAATGGCCACCCCAAACATGGAGTAGATTCCTTGTGAGTTCCAACTGGGTGCCTTAGCTTCACCCCACACAGCAGTAGGATAACTGGATGCTGGCTTACACAGCATAAAACTTACACTACTGTGCTCCTTTGATTCATGTTCTTTCTCTATTGCCAGCGAGTAATATTCTTTATACCAATACCTTCAACATCAGATTCTAGGGGGGTCCCATCTACAGCTAACTTAGGGGAAGGTTTCACTTCCAGATTTCTTCTTAACCATGTAGTCTGCTCCAATGATGAGCCGGCAATTGCACCAATGGCATCTACGATTTTGTAAGTAACATCCTGAGGCAAAGAAAAAGATTAGAGCAATAATAAAAATAATTATTACTATGACTATGATATATTTTACTACTAGCGACATATACAAAGTATAAACACAAAAGATTGTTTTCTATCACACAGCAAAACNTGTATTATACTCTTTAGAGATTAGTGTGCATTTGGGAGGTTGACCTACTGCNTACTGGTATTTAATAGTGTAAAAGAAAGCCTGCAGTATTCTGCCTTCTTACTGGCAGGTCATGGCAGAATTGTGCTGCTAATGAAATGCATATACTGGCCTTCTGTGGAGATCCCAGCNATAAGATCAGAGATACAAAGGGTTTTATTACCTGGAGATCCCTTTGGTCCTTCTTGTTATCCAATGTGGGGTTTTTCATGATGAATTCATTCAAAACCCTGAAATGTCAGCAAGAAAATCTATGTTAATAACTAATACTTTGACGGAGAAAAGCAATTCATGGCAGACACCAACATTTATCATGTTGATGATCTACTGACANTGAACACATTTAAAATGCTTGAATCAGCAAGTTATTAAGCTAGAGCATTNATAATGTGGAGCACAGCTGCCTGCCCCCATTATGTCAGTTATTACAGAACAGCAGCAGTATTTTCCTCTACTGTGTGATCTAACTGAAGGTAAGAACTGTCCCAGATCTGTCCACACTGAAGGGCACAAACTGGTCATAAAGGTGTTATTAATCTCTACTAGAACTATGGAGGGATGCCATTTTATTTTACAAAAAGGAATATGGAAGCATTATTTACTTTAATNTATATAATAAAGAATATATAATATGGAATATTGCTCTCCTATACAGCCCAAACATAAACATTTACTACAAAGCATTATGGAGCTGTGCAATGGGCTAACTGTAATCTAATAACTAATATTATAACCAATTCATGANGGAATATTATAAACTGCAAATAGGAAATTCTTTAGAAACAAGCTGGTTTCTACATACAGAATATACTGGCAGAATAAACATCTATGTGTAAATATGAGACTGGCTTTTCCTGTATTGATATCCTGTTATATCCTGTTTGACGTGGTCANATAATCACACACAAGGGAGTAAAACACTGCATACTAAATGTGCCAGAAACACAAAATTCCAAAATGTTTAATATATTCATTACTGTAAAACACTGTATCCAGCAAATGAGCAAGAACCTAAATATAAAATACAAAGACACTTTATGCAATATACTCAGCAATATGCTTCTCTCTTATACTAAAAACCTAATTTACATTATTTACTATCAANAGTTACCCTTTTCTTTGCACACTATTCGGAGCGGAAACATTCACCTCTGCCACTCCTGTGACAGTGGCAGCAATAGAGGTCACATCTGTGCCTGTAATGCCAGTCCTAGTGAGAATGAGGCCAGTGCTGTGGAGATAGGAATGTGGAGGGCCCTTTCCAGCCCAGCACTCTCCTGCTTCTCAATTCATGTAATGATTAATGTTAGCTCTTTTTGCAGCACAACTATATAAGCTTGTACTTGTCTATGTGTAATATCCTCCTGTGACACAACATGGTACCTCAGAGCAATTATTATCTGTATCTCATGTGATTCTATATATGCCGGCCAACTCATATGATACCATCCAATGATTACAATGGTACCTTTGTTTTAATACATAATCAGCTCATACTATAGACACATCTTTACTTATCAATATTAATTTGNTCTGAAGTTTGGAATTTTTTACTCTTTTAAACTAATATTGTCCTCACTCAAAATCCTTATGTGACATTCTAATACACCTACATGAACAGCACAGGAAAAACTTGACAATGTACTTATACTTACATAAACTTATGACAAAAAGTAAAAGATTTTGTAGACCAGTGTTTTTAATACACACACACACACACACATATATATATATATATATATACACTTACCCTAAGATTAGAAACTGGCCAGGAGCTGGAAGACTGAGCTGGTTAGAATCTTTCAGTAGAACAAGAAAGGACGCCCAGCTGTCTACAAGGTTAGACACAGGAATCCTGCAAGAACCGGCCCAAATAGATGTAAGGAAAGAGTAGAAAAAAGAAATACAACAAATAATACATACCGTAACTTATACTTTATATAAAAGAGCATGCAGAAAACCTTTAAACGTTAGTCTTACCTCTGAACATAGGCATAAAAGAACTGTAGCATGCAGACCTCAAGTGAAAGGTGCTTCTAAAAGATTAAAAGTAAAGAAAATAGATTAGTAGCAAAATAACAAGCACGTTAAGAAAGCTGCCAAACTATCCACATGCAGAGACCACAGTACAGATAATAGTCCCTTACAAGCAAAACATGAAACAACCAAAAGGGCTAATTTTACTATGCCATTGTGTATGTATGTAATATATATATTACATATCCTATAAAAAATCTAAAGAAACCATATTACTACTGGTTACATCAATCTAGTTTGGTTTCGTTTAATTGACTTATCACATTGTATATCACCTTGTATGTTGCCATACAATGGAGTAGAAAATGTACATATATCCCACAAAGTACAAAATGAATGTTAAAAGAACCATTATATCAAATAGCATAATAATTGTACCCGATATGAATGTCATTATTATAATATACAGTACCTTGTCTTTAGCTATTGCAGGTGGTTGCTTTAACACCTCCTTTACTGTTTGAATGACCGTTTCTGTTCTCATTACACTGATCGAGCGCACCAGCTCCACAAGCAGCAGCTGCTCTTCACTTGCTGACGGGATGACCTTGGTAAAATAACAAAAAATACTTGAACGAAACCTGTTAATGTACACAAATAAGATGTGTCTGAACCTTTTTATATTTTTTATTCAACATTTCAAACAATTCTATAAAGAATCTATTACTTTTGTGCGAGCAGAGTGTTTGTTCTGTCTTCTTTCATTCCATACAAATGCAATAGCGGCCATAAAATGCACTCCATGATTCATGGAAATAGGGCCAAGCAGCTCCAAAATCTGCTGCCTCAGGTTCTGGGGATCACAAATACAAGAAAACATTAATAAAATGTCATCATCTTCCCAAATACATATAGAGATGTGCGATTGTTTCACTCTTACAAACATTCATCACCTTTTCACATGAAAGTCAACAAACAAGATCATAGTAGTTTTTTTTTTTTTTTTTACATGAAGTTTATAATGAAATAAATACCTTTGTTGAGCCAAGATTTATTGTAGTAACTGAGGCAGCAGCCGCTGTAAAGTTTTTCTCTGACGTGTCAGCTTGGTGTAGGATGCTCCACAGGAGAGTGACAGATGACATTATCAAGTGCAGTATAGACAGTATTCCACTGCGTGCTTCTAGCAAATGTTTCTGGTCCACATTGACCATAAGCTGTCAGGCAAAAAAATATAATCGAGTAACCTGATGCACACTGTCCTGAGTTATAACTATATATAAAATACATATAGGAGAAAGTCTTAAGACTTTGTGAAGTGTACACAACAAGTGCAGATGTTGGAAGGTCATAAAAACCTTTGCTTAGACCAAGACTCTCCTTTAAGTCACTTGATCGCCAGATAACAATTTTTAGTCACCATGGTCAGGTCATGCCAGCCCTGTGTAAAGACAACCCATACTCAACACTGATAACTTACCTGATGGTACTGAGCCGAAGGATCAAGCAGACAGTAGTGAATGATTGTTGTAATTCCTTCTAAAAGGGTCAAAATCATGTCTGGTGGGATAAGTGATGCCATCCACAGGGGCCTAAAATGTACAATATAATTACACTCTTGCAGCATAAACAGAAGATGAAAATTGCATGTGTGATATATATTACACATATAACATACCTGTTGTCAGGTAATCCTGTTTCATATTTGTATTGCTGTATTAGATTATCAAGATTTCTGCAAAGCTGCAATGTCACTGAAACAACTACTTTCTGCAAGACTTTCCCCATGTACGGTAATGTGGACGTGATGAGGCCGATCCACTGAGGGTGCATTTTACAAGTGTAATGCTGGTGTAATGCCCTAATCACAGCGCAGAGAAACATTCCTTGACATGTGATTGGCTGGGAGTGCATATACTGGAGGGAGGTCATTGGCTGCTGAAGGTTTATGTGCTCTAGATCAGTGATGCCAAAATCGAAAGCGGATTCATTGTCTTCTGGAATAGTTAAGACACTGTGCTCTAGAACAATGAGACCCTGAAGAACTTTTAATAGCTGCGACTGCAATGTGCTGCCATTGTCCAACTCGTCTTCGGAAAAGTTAATGAGACTATCCTCAGAAAAGCCTTCTTCAATGGCCATTATGTTTTTCTCAGCCATGCGCTCGTTGTGCCATTTCTGAGCACTGAAGATTGACGACAGTAGACAGTGAAGAATCACTTTCTGAACTTTGCACTTGGACAACATGTCGGAGATAAAACTTGCAAAGCCCTTAGCTGAGCTCTCTATGACCTTTGCCAATTCGGTAAACAACAAGGTCAAGATTTCAATGCTGATCATCTGCATGTTTCGGTTTCCTATGAGATCCTGTTGCGACACATTAACATGAGTTGGATAGTGGCTTCTCATAAAATACAAACATAATGAAATTAGTATTTCTATATACATGGAGCTCCGGAAATTGTGGTTAGAGTCCAGCGGGATATTGCTATAAAAATCTTTTCCCATCACAGAAATCCGATGTCTCGCCAACAGATTTTGGAGAAGGGATAGCTGAGGAGTGTATGCATTATTTACGCTGGTAGTGGAGATAGCACTGACAAACACTGTTGGACAGGTCTTTAATATGGCTTTTATAGAAGACAAGGCATACAATGTTCTTGAGGAGTCATAGAGCTGGAGGTATAAAAGAACATGCTGGTAAAGAGGGTGAATATTAAAATGTGGAGATTTACGGATGCCAGGGGAGCCCACTTCACTTTCAATTTCCGAGATCTCTCCTTCGCCACAACTGTACCAGTTTTCCAAATCTAATCCATCGCTGAAAAATACATTGGTCTGCTTTAGTTTCTCATTTTGGGCTTTTTTCTTTTCATCTTCTTTCCTTCTGGATATTTTAACTTTGGGTTTTGCTTCTGTCGGTTTAACCCCCTCCTTCACGTGCGAGTCCTTTTCTGCTCCTTTTCCTTTGAAATGAAACTGGATGGTACTGTGAGCCCTTTTCTTGTGGTGTCCACCCATCATATCAGAACTGAGGTCTGAAGGGTTCTGTTGCTGCATAATCGAGGAAGATGATAAATTTNTGGAGATAACATTTGCCAAGCTTTCAATGCCAACCTCTGCTGACACAGACAGGAATGTAGATGGGTCTCTGACCGAAANGCTATGTGCAGTCCCTTGATCTACTACATCCTCCTTAGCTGTTGTTTCTCCTGCAGAATTGCATATATTTATCTTGTCAAAAGAGTCTGTGTGATCAGTGTATGAGCTATTTGATTCAGAATCTTCACCGACATTTCGAAGAACTGAGGAAATCAGGTCAGTAATAACTTGCTGAACTATATCGCTAACAGAGTCCTCCCGTGAGTTAAGACCATTATCTTGAGCNGTTAAACTCTCTGCATCCACCTCTTCTCCCACTGAAGACTGTGAACACCCAGAATCAGAGCTCTGCAGAATCTCTATTTGTTGGTCTGGAAGATCAAAGTCTGATACCACCATTGGGATGTTCTCACTGCTGGTGCTCAGAAGAGAAAGTCTATCACTCAGTGGGTTCACTGTAAGGCTAAAGTTCTCCATCTCATCTATAAGAACTTGTTTGGATGTTGTCATCTGTGTGCTGGAGAATGCTGTATGTATATGAAAAAAACATAAGTTGTCAATATTCTAGATTTCCACTACAAATGCTACCATGAGATCGGATCCAGACTTGCACTTAAAACAGATTTTAGTCATTCTCTGTGCTCAGGCATTTATTTTACCCAATAACAATGCAATCCACTTTATCCAGATAATATCCAGTATAATCANTAGATCATGTTTCACACTGAGGGGCTGGATTGTGCTTGCAAATTGGTATGATGTGGTGTTGAATTTCACAGTATAGATGTGTTAATGTGNACAGAGCCAGTCCAAACTGGTAAAGCACTCACATGAATATCTGGATATAGAATATCTGGATATAGAAGGACACATTTCATAATCTCTGGTGTGCACACACAGGATCCAGCCCCTGAAGGGACCATGCTAAAGATGGATTACATTAGTAATGACGTGAAATGTGGCTAAACCACAGTTTAATACTGCTGTAGTTACTTCTGCTGATGTTACTAATGAGGAAGAAGCAGACATAATCAGATTCTGTTTTCAATAACTATAACATAATAACCATGGATGGCCTTACATGTCTTGGGGAACATTTTCCTATTTTCTTCCATNTGTCGAATGGATTTGCTCAAGTGTCTCTCAGCCTGCACTCGCTGCACAGATATCCTCTGTGTTTTTGGATGAAGGAGCAGGAGAAGAAGGGGCTCAAGGACTCTTGCTATGTCATGTCTCTGCAGCACCTGGTGTAGCCATGCTTGGCCAACAGATGATGTGCCACCATCTAAGCTGTTCAGACTGTCNAGCATAATGAACAGCGACCTGCAATAATACGACATTAGTTAGAATTAAAATATGATTTCATAGACAGCTGGTTTTTTTTATTATGTGGCAATGGGACAATAATCTACAGTAACAGTGAGATATGGCGTAACATTTATTGAAGACATGACTATAACACCACCTTTCATTAATTTACATTTGATCATATGTTCCAAACCAGGGGTAGGTAACCTGCGACTCTCCTGGTTGTTGTTTAACTACAAGTCCCAGCATGCTTTAACTGCATAGCCTTAGTTAATACTTGACAAAGCATGCTGGGGCTTGTAGTTTGACAACACCTGGAAAGCCGTTGCCTATGCCTGTTCCAAACCAATTTCTCTGTAGCCAGATCAAAATAATCAACCAACGTCTGTTTTCTGAATCTCGTCTAACCCTAAGAATACAGTTACACATTCAAAATGTCTATTAAATAACAAAAACCTGAAGATACCACAACATGATATTCCTCAAATATGTATTGCAGAANAATGTAAAAATAATCGACCAGCAAATGCGAGTGTTTTCTGCAGTGGAAAGCATTTTGTGAGCATGAGTGCAGAAAGCCTTTCTGTCTGTGGGCCAGGATGTGTACGGTAAGTACACAGCATTGTTGGGGGAGGTATTCAAATACTACTGTAGGGTCATGGCAGAAAAGTTAAGGTAGGATTGGCACTACATGGAAAGCTGGATATGGAAGGCATTCAGCTGTAGATCAGCTACAGCGCTTGGAGATGTGGAGGTCTGGATCTGCTCCAGTATTATTAAATATTAATTATATGTTCAGGAACCAATTCATATCCACCATACGTAAATATAACAAACCTGTCAAATGTGCGACCATAGGATGAAGATTTGTTGACATGAAGGTCTCTGGTGAGGTGCCACAGGACTGCAAATCGCCCGTGAGCCTCCATTCTAATTTTCTGAGAAAAAAAAATTCAAATGTAACGATTTATAATTCGACCTAGTACTATAGTTTAAGTCATAGAGGAATGTGAAGTAGAGTATAAAATTAATGAATTTTTTTATAAATATAAAAGTTATCTATCTATCTATCTATCTATCTATCTATCTATCTATCCACACACATATACAAATTTATACAATCTGCTTTGGGATGTTAGTGTATGCATAATAAGACATCTCTTTGAAAGTCTTGGGCCTAAATTTACTAAGAAGGGAGATTTAAAAGTGGGGATGCTGCCCATAACAACCAATCAGATTTAAGCTCTAGGCTTCTTTTTATATACTGGAGAATGTGAGCACAAATTTCATTTGATTTGGTTGCTATGGGCAACATCCCCACTTTTCAACTGCACTTCAATCTCCCTGCATAGTAAATTTAGGCCTTGGGGTGAATAAAGAAGGACACTAGCAGAGTGCAGTACATACCTTGTCCTTGTGTGTTAGCTGCTGGCTGATGACATCCTCACATATACTAGAGGTGGGGACCAGGTTGTGCAGCTGATAGAAAAGCTCTACACTTCTTTGATGGTGCTGTGGGGTTCGATCTCCTAATTGTTCCCACAGTGTCATAGCCACATTCTATAAACAACAAGAGAAAAAAAAACTCACAATCAATTTAGATAAAAGTTTGTTAAATCACTGCAAACACATAAATAAGCAAAACAGACACAGACATTTACTTTACTATTTTCCGCATGATCTGATGACATTTGGACATTTGGATTATTTATAGTCATTTACGTAGCAATAAATAAACCTATATAACGTGGGTCACAGTCAAAGTACTTGTTAGGTTACATCACCAACATTTCCTATTGTAGCAACTGTACAATTACACCGATTCAGACAAATACTGCTTTCTGATTGGTTCTTGGTAGTTCAGTAAATATTTTGCAGTTAAAAGCATAGTTAATAATGAGACATAATTACACCAACCACTCAGAATAAATGCTTTCTCTACAGAGAGGACTAGAAAGGGGCTTAATGGTTGTTGTTTTAGAATATTTGAGCAGTTTCAGCATATAACACAAATTAAGTCACTTGTTTTGCTACCAGCAACAGTCCTAAATGTGAAAAAAGACCATTTTATCTACACAAGTGCCCTGCACTACTGACTTAANCAAGAGTGGNCAAAACCATGTNNAATTATAGGGGNGGTAAATTGAATTAGTTNCATTTAGTATTACAGGTGTTTCCTAGCACANGTGTAATAACAGTGTAACAGTAACGNTGGTCAGTATCTGTGTGCAACNTGCAACAATAAAGTNTTCTCCCTGCATGCAAACACTGANATTCATTTTACCTCCCCTGCAATTCATCATGGTTTTACCCACTCGNNAGTAAGTCAACAGTGCCTAAAGATATGAATCTGGTCCAATGAGAGGCTACTGCCTTACATGTAATGGTTGGTTGGCTAGCATACCCATAGTCTTATAGATGCAATGAGAGGACATGCATATTGGATATTTATGGCCATAAAATAATGCGATACATTCGTTTTTAGTAACAATGCGGCAGGTAACAATATAAAGACAGTTTACCCACCTTGAAAAAATCAGTCTTCTCTGCCATGTACCTTAAATTGCCCTCAGTAAGGGGNGGACGGATCACAACAGATACTCGCCCCTGGTTTGGACTTAGGGGTTGAGAAGCTTCTAGGCCATTTGCATTATCTCCAGTGACCACAGC